>PVJN01008678.1:0-12265 GCA_004026805.1 Lasiurus borealis | reverse complement strand
GGCTTTTCCAGTTGAGTGTTTTCTGTTTCTTTATATTTCAAATTTTTGACTTGATTCTTACCATTCTCTAGTCTGCTGTTAGTACTCTGTATATTTTTTATTTCAGTCAGTTTCTCTAGTTGGTCCTTTTTCCTCTCCTCTTGGGACTCGCTAAATTTATGCATCATCTCTAGCATCTCTAGTTGGCTCTTTTGAATCTCTAGTAGGCTTTTTTGCATCTTCTCTTGGCTCTCGCTAAATTTATCCATCTTTTCTAGCATATTCTTGCAAAACCTTATAAGCGGGGTTTTGAACTCTATATCCAGTCATTTTTTTCCCTCCATTTCTTTGGGTTTTGATCCCTTCCCTTGTCTTGGCATTTTCACTATGTCGGGGAAACTTCTGTACTTGCAAAACCACAGAAGCCTCTGTTGAGCTTGGGATGGGTGGAGTCGCAGGGCTTAAGGGACTGCCTTGCCTTCCAGTCGGCCCGCCCTCCATGGCCCCGGAGTCTCACATGAGTGGGTAATTGCTGGGGCGGTCCTTGTGAGCGCGCGCCTGCAGTGCCTCTAGACCGCTGCCTTTCCAGCTCCCCTGCGCCCCAGGACCACACGAATCTAGGTCTCCAGGGTTTCGCCCGAAACAGGGGCCCAGTGGACTCAGAAGGAGACAGCCATCTTTGACCACATAGGAGCAACCATCTTGTGTGTTGAAGTGATGGCATTTTGCATATCACCTCTTTATTATATAAGAGTTAGATGTGTGTGTGTGTGTGTGTGTGTGTATAAAGGCACACATGTATATATTTTTTAGTATTTTTACAATACTTTTTTATATCCACTTTAATTACCCATTCAATATATATATATATATATATATATATATATATATATATATATATCAAAGACACACATGCATATATTTTTAGTATTTTTACAATACTTTTTTAACATCTATTTTAATTGCCCATTTAATATTATGGGTAAATAATATTAGTCAAATCTTAGTAAACACAGTCATTTCCATTTAAACAAAAACACAGAGTGTCCCCCATAAATGTATATATAGTATATACATTAATAGCTAATGACTCAAATGATGTTTCTTTCTTTTCAGATTTAACCCATTGGAATTAATAATTATTCAAAGTGTATATATTTGGGGGGACACCCTGTAATTAACTAGGGATTCATCTCTTCCCTGAATGCTTTCTAGGAGGTAGCTAAATCCTAGGATTCATTTAGCCTTAATGGGAGCATTGTGTGGTTGGGAGAGGACAGAAGGGTGTTTGGACCTTATCATCTGCATCTGTGTATATACTGATGTGACGTTCATTCTCCTGTCTGACCTCAGGAAAGATCACCTACCTATCCACTGACATGTCCATCTCAATGTCAATCTCCAGTTCATTCCCATTTTGTGTAATTTATCCACACTTAGAGGCCACTACTGCTATTTTGCTGCCCCTGCCTGGTAAATGGGAGACTTCAGTGTTTTGTAGTATATTATTTTAGGACTGTGGAAGACTTAGGGTTATTTCAACTTAGCATGTGAATGCTTAGATTCATCTTATTACCTGCTTTTCCTCATTCTTCCACATCTGAGTGAATGACCCCATGATCAGTTGGTCAGGAGAAAAAATTAAGTCTTCCTTAATTACAGACCTGAGTCCTCTTTCTTCCTACTTCTTATCTCCCACCCTCAGTCCTGATCTGAGCCTTCATTACCTCTCACCTAAACTACTGCAATAGCTTGCTTAATGGTTCCTTCCTAATCTTTATCTCTCTCCAGACTATTTTGCACAATTACTCAATGGCTTCCCATTGCATGCAGCATAAAATCCAAGCTCTTTCCCATGGCCTCCACATAGATCTGTCCTCTGCTACTTTTACAAAAATACCTTAGTCCATCTACCAGTCACATTTACCCCACTATCTTCTGGAGAGTTTATTCTTCTTCCAGCTATATTATCAAGAATATCCCTGCTTCCCCTGAGCATATGATATTTCCTTTTCATGAAATCATCTTCCCTATTTCATCCACATGGCTGTTTTATTAATAACTTTAATGTTACTCCTCCCCCCCCTCAAAAAAAAAAGTCTTCCCATTCATGCCCACACTAACTGGGTAGATCCTCCATTTTCATTACTTTCCTTATTCTAGCTTGTTTTCTTTATAGCCCATAACTGTTGAATGTACTTGTTTGCTTCTTTGCCTTCCCACTAGGCTGACAATGGAATCTATCTCCATGTTGTTATTGTTATGTGACTAGAAATGTTCTAAGTACTTTGCAATAAACTAGCCACTCAAAAGTACCTGTTGAATTAGATACCAAATAACTAATGCAGAAAAATTATACTCAGCAAGTATTTTCCTTCAAAGCAGTATTTCAAGTACAAATTCATGATATCCTGGAGATTCCCTCTGGAAATTCTTGATCTCTAACTATTTTTAGTCACCAAAACTCTGTGAAGTTATTCTGGAACCCTCACTCTCCCTCAGTCATCACCATTTATCCTAAATCAAGTCTTGATAATTTTATAATCTAAACATTTTACAAACCTGGACATTTATTCACTTCTGTAGCCCATATCACTGCCATCTCTCACTCAGGCTTTACAAAAGACAGCCAATAAGCATTCTTATCTCAAGTCTTGTTCACCTCACATGTACTCTCCAACTAGCAGCCAGAGCAACTTCCCTAATCCTTTACTAGTCCCAATTGCTTTGGGGATAATGGCAAAATTCTTTAACAGTCTCTATAGGCCTTTGCAATCTGCTTGTTGCCTGTATTTCTAGTGCCCGCACTGTCACTCTATCTTACTTTTATCTACCTAACTTCTTTGAGATAACTTCTCTCTCCTGAACCTCTAAAAAGCATCATTATCTGCCACCTAGGCTTTACTTTCTCTGGCCTATTTCTGCTTTTCCTTCAGGAATCAACGTAAACATTCCTCCTGAAGAGGCCTTCACCAACACTCTGAATTACATCAATTTCTTCTGTAATAACTTCCAGCAATGTGAAGTTTTCTATCAAAATCTCTCTCAGAGTTTATTGTAATTTTTTGCTTGTCTATTTAACATGCCACACTGAAAATTATATGAAAGTAGGGCCTAAGTTTGATCTTTTTCCCTAAATAGCTTCAGTACTTAGCAAGCACTCAATATTTATTTAAATAATTTCCAAACTTAGATATGAGACTCCTACTTCCACAGTTCCAGAAAGAATGCATGTGCAACTATGTATAAATGTGTGCAAAAATGTGTCTACAAGTGTGTGCATGCATGTGTGTTCTCACCAAAAAATCCATATGCTAATTAAAACCATTGGCAGCAAATGAATGATGAGACCCTGCTCCCAACAAGCTCTGAGAATCCTGGAAGAGGGATACTTCCATTTCCACCTCTTAAAATGAGATCATAAGTATTTATTTCCAGATTCAATCTGCCAATTAGGAACCCATCATTTTTTTCCCCTGTCCCTGGCAGTCCTTGGAGAAGAACTTGAAAACCTGAGAATTTATTTTATTTGGAGGCCTTTCTGCACCCAGTCTCTATGGGGCCTGAATTTTCCAGAGAAGTCATAACATCAAACAGAATGTCTCACAGCCTCCCTAAGTGCACTTGCAGAATTCCAGTCAGGCATTCTGATGTTGCTTCAGAAAATGTGGGCACTGGTCTGACCCAGCACCACTCTGAGAGTAGGCTGCTTACTCTGAGCTACTTTTAGAACTGGATCATTGGGAGAGAGAACAGCTTCTATGACTTGTCTCAAGTTCTGTGTTCCCTTCTTTCTACCTTCGCTACACTGGGCACTGGGTCAGGCTGGGGAGAAAACTGGTCTTTCCTTAAAAGAGCCATACTGCTGCCCCTTAAATTCTACCTTCTACAGCTGCAAGCTCCACTTCAGGTATTAAATGAGAGACTGCATCACAAGCACGCATTATATCACTCTATACTTAGGAAAGCTTTATAAATGTTAGTATAACTAATATATTAATTAGGTTGAATAAACAATAGAGGTTTAGTAACTTCCCACAGATCTTAATGCCACTTAATACCTGATCATTTAATATTCATAAGGAGAACTGAGACCTACTTTTGCTGTATTTCATAGGTTTCTTTCAACACTATATTAAACTAGAAAAAAAATGAAATTATTGTTTCTCCAATTATGCCATCTTAATCATTCTATACTCTTTTAAGCACTGTTTATATGCATGTGAATATGTAAAATACTAATTCTTACAAATAATCAAAATGGGGCTTTTCTTTTACTATGGAGTACTTTCCATTTTAAATTAATATTTATTTCTGAGGAAACATATCCATGCCATGTTAATTCATGAATCAAAAGCATAAATTAGACATAGTTGATTAAATGTTACAGATATTGTATATGATAAATGCAATGATAAGAATAGGCTTACTGCCTTTGAACAAATATCTCTTTTCTTTACTGGGAATGAACCTGTGAATTCAATATGCCAAATAGTAACGTACCTTAAAGAGAAATAATATAACAAACTACAACATCTGAAATAGATTTTTAACTGCCAAAATTATTTATATTTTAGGTAAATTTTTTGCTATTTTCTTTTCTTTGTAGGAAACTAAAGGGCTAAAAAAGGAATAATCTGTATCTTGTAGTTCTTAAAAAAAGAGAATGTTGTCACCTGAAATTAAAGAACTAGTATTTAACTGCCTGGCCACAGAGAGCAGCTCCCCCTTGAAACATGGCTTATGAATTTTCTAATTTCAAATATGTATTAAAGACCTAGGTGACTAAAACATGTTTCCTGCAACACAAAGTACATTAGTCCAGCTAGTTATCAAATCACATAGTTGGCCTATTATGCTACTATATTATTTCTACATTGTACCTATAAACATTGTACCTGAATAGAGTTGATCTAAGAGAGTATAGTAGTTCATGCTTATCCTTGATTTCACTCTCCTCAGTTTCAGTTACCCACAGTCAACTATAGTTTGACAATATTAAATGAAAAATTCCAGAAATAAACAACTGATAGATTTTAAATTATATACCATTCTGAGTAGCATGATAAATCCCATGCACTCCTGCTCCATTGTGCCCAGGATGAAAATCACTCTTTGCCCGGAGTCTCCATACTGTATGCACTACCCACCTATTAGTTACTTAGTGCCCATCTGGGTTGTCAAATCAACTGTAGAGGTATCATAGTGCTTGTAATCAAGTACCCCTTATTTTACTTAATAATGATCCAAAGAACAAGAGTACTGTTGCTGGCAGTTTGGATATGCCAAAGAGAAGCCATGACATAAAGTGCTTGCTTCCTTTTCAGTAAAAATCATGTGTGTGTGTGTGTGTGTGTGTGTGTGTGTGTGTATGTGTGTATGAAGAAACATAGTATATACCTACCCCTTGCATCAATGAGTTTCTCTGTTTTTTAGATTTCACATGTAAGTGAGATCATGTAGTATTTGATTTTTTTGCTTAACTGTTTCTCTTAGTGTAATGCTCTCCAGGTCCATTCATGTTGTTGCAAACACAATTTCCTTCTTTCTCATGGCTGAATAATATATGAATTATTCATTGCAAATAGAGGTGGGGAATGTGTGTGTGTGGGGGGGGGGTCATTTATAAAGGTGGTCAAAAGGTACAAACTTCCAGGTATCCTATCTAATAAAAGAGTAATATGCAAACTTACCGTCACTCCAACACACAAGATGGCCGCCCCCATGTGGACACAAAATGGCCACCACAAGATGGCTGGCAGGGGAGGGCATTTGGGGGCACCCGAACTAAAGAGGAGGAAAATTGGGGGTAATCAGGCCAGCATGGGAGGGCAATTAGGGGTGACCAGACCTTCAAGGGAGGGCAGTTGTGGATGACCAGTCTAGGAAGCAGGGGGAGGGCAGTTAGGAGTTATCAGGCCCACAGGTGGAAAGCTTGGCTTCCTCCCTTACTGGGGGCAACCCTAGCTTCCTGCTCTCTCCAGTTTCATGGCTGCCACTATTTTTGTTTGGATTCATTTATCTTCTATAATTAAAACTTTATAGCCTGGCATGGAGGCCTGGGCCAGACAGGATGTGTGGAAAGCTTGGCTTCCTCCAACGCTGGAGAAACCCACACTGCTCCCTCAGCGGCCACAGCCACCTTAGTTAGGTTAATTTGCATATTCACTCCTGAATTGGTGGGTGTGGCTTGTAGCTGTAATTGAGTGATGGTTAATTTTCATATTACTCTTTTATTATATAGAATTTATACTAATAAAAGAGTAATATGCTAATTAGAGCAGTTGTTGTCTTCTGGACATCCTTCTGAACATAGCTGCAGTTGCTTCCTGAGGCTCAGGCAAGCTATGGATGGCAGCTGTCACTGCCTGGGCCCAAGGTTCAGACAATGAGGGCTGGCCCAAGGCTCAAGCAAGCTGCAGTTGCTACATGGGTCAAGGCTCAGGCAGCCACAGTGGCCAACAGTGGCATCACAGAGGCATGATGGGGTGTCTTTTCCTTATTGCTGAGGTCACTTCTCTAAAAGGGAGGCCAGAGGCAGCAGGAGCAATGGGGTTATGGGGGTATCATCTTCCCCTGATCAGCTAGTCGCCTCCCACAGAGGGAGGCTAGACTGTGGCTTAGGCCTGCTTCCCACAGGAATTGGGCCTAAGCCATCAGTAGGACATCTCCTGAAAGCTCCCAGACTCTGAGAGGGGGTAGGCTGGGCTGAGGGACCTCCCTCCACTGCCCAGTGCAAAAATTTTCATGCATATATAGCATCATATATATATATGCTATATATGCTACATATGCTATACATATGCTATATATGCTACAAATCTTTTCTTCTCATTTGCCCTGTAAGTTCACTTTTCTTAATTTGTTTTTTGATGAGCAATATTCTAAATTCCATGTAGCCAAATTTAGCAACCATTTGTTTCATGGTTAATACTTTCTGTGTCTTACTATCTATTTATTCTTGGGCCACTTTACATATATATAATTTGTATATTACTATATATATTTTTGTATTATAGAATTTATATAATTATATTATACTAGTGACCCAGTTCATGGATTCATGCACATTGAAAGGCAATTAATTAGAAGGTGGCCAGCAGAGTGGGACTGCATGAAATGGGCTGGACATGCTCTGGAACCAACCTCCAGCAGGTAGGGTCCATTGGCCTGGCCTGCAGGAATTGGGCCTAAACTGGTTCTCCAACATTCCTTGAAGGGCCCTGGAGTGTAAGAAGGCACTCTTCAAAGTTTCTATCATACAGGGAGTGGAATGCAAATGCAAGTGTGCAGTAAAGCATATTCAGGACTGACAGTGTCCTAACATAACCCATGGCTGAAGGTGGAATCACGCAGCCCCACAGGAAATTGAGCTCCCTCCTCTCTGGTTTTAAGTTGCATCACCTGAGAACTGCCCCTGCCAAGTCACTGTAGCTCAGCAGCTTCTGCATTGAGCATCTGCCTCCTATTGGTCAGTGCGCATCATAGCTACTGGATGAATAGTCGGACACTTAGCATACTATCCTTTTATATATAGATATTATATCTTTTATAAATAACATATTTACATATTATACTAATGTGAATAGAAACAGAAAATATATAAACTATATACAGTAGACAAAAACACAAAGGAAAAGTGAACAGGGAAATTCAATAAACTGATAGGAACTAAATTCTACTAATTTTAAAAAACTTCTGTATATTTAATGACTTCAGCAAATCATTTGTGGTTCATAAAATGTAAGGTATACATTTCCTAATGAGAAAAACGTTAATGTTGTATTTTTAAAAATGCTTCCTTAGCCTGGCTTGAGTAACTCAGTGAGCTTGCTGTGGGGGTAACTGTCTCTTATATACTGAAAGAAAGCCACTTACTGATGCTCACCTATAAAATGGAGTGATGGAGGAATAATCACCCTAAAGGAAAAGAGGCCAATGTAGAAAGATGACAGCTCTTAGCCATTAATCAAAGTTGTCTATAACTTATACAATCATGGGTTGGAATTATTTGTAGATTAGCCACATGACAAGAATCTTTCCAACATTATGATAATGAAGGCAATGATGATATTGGTGATAATAATACCTGTCATCTATTGATAGCTTACATCTTGCCAAGAATCATGTAAAACTTTTGAATACTCCCAATTATTACTCATCATAGTAAGGGTTATCCTATGTAATAAAAGCCTAACATGCAAATCAACTGAACAGCAGAACACTGTGATGCACACTGTCCACCAGGGGGCAGACGCTCAACACAAGAGCTGACCCCAGCTCATAGGCCCCAGGCTGCCAGTAGCCATGTAGAGGGAGGCAATCAGTAGCAGTGGCAAAGGGTGAGGCCAGCAAATGGGCAGCACCAGGGTGACCAAGATGAGTGCCCCCCCTTCCTATTATCCCACCTGTTACGCCACAAATAGGCCCTGATCACTAGCCAGGCCTAGGGACCCTACCTGTGCATGAATTTTGTGCACTGAGTTTCTAGTAAGTATTTATAACTCTAATTTACAGATTCAAAAACTGAGCATCATGATTATAATTTGCTGACATGAAACTTTCAGTAGCCATCCTCTTGTCACATACAGAAAATGTACGTGTCATATGGCTGAATGGATAAAAAAACATGACTGATATATATATGCTGTTGACAAGAGAGCTACCTCAAAACAAGGGACTCACACAGACTGAAAGTGAAGGGATGGAAAAATATCTTTCAGGCAAATGGAACTCATACAATTCAACAAAAGGAAGATAAACAATCCAATCAAGAAATGGGCAAGGGACTTAAATAGAAACGTTTTGAAAGAAGACAGGTGCAAGGCCAAGAGACATATGAAAACATGCTTAAAATCACTAATTATCCGAGACATACAAAATCAAAACAACAATGCAGTACCATCTCACACCTATCAGAATGGTTATCATCAACAAATCAATAAATGACAAATGTTGGTGAGGATGTGGAGAAAAAGGAACCTTAGTGCACTGCTGGTAGGAATGCAGATTGGTGCAGCCACTGTGGACAACAGTATGGAGTTTCCTCAAAACAATAAAAATGGAAATCCCATTTGACCTCATAATCCCACTCCTATGAATATATCCTAAGAAAATAGAAACATCAATCAGAAAGGATATATGCACCCCTATGTTTATAGCAGCACAATTTACTATAGCTAAGATTTGGAAACAGCTTAAATGTCCATCAGCAAATGAGTGGATTAAAAAACTGCAGTATATCTATACAATAGAACACTACACTGTGCTAAAAAAGAAGGAATTCCTATCATTTGCAACAACATGGATGGAACTAGAGAGCATTATGTTAAGTGAAATAAGCCAGTCAGAGAAAGATAAATATCACATGATCTCACTCATTTGTGAAATATAATGACCAACATAAACTGATGAACAAAAGCAGTTCCAGAGACAAGAGAAACATCGATCAGACCATCAAACCTTGGAGGGAAGATAGAGGAGGGTGGGGGGAAGGGGCCTAACCAATGGACACAGACAATAGGAGGGTGTGTACATGATGAGGAAATGGGGGTTAATGGGGGAATAAGGACACATATGTTAACACCTTAATCAATAAAAAAAGAAAAAAAAAAAAGAAAATGGACCTGGAAAGAGGCCATATGGTGTCAAAAAGAGCTGAGACCTTGAGAAAAAGTCAATGAACTGATGAAATTGTTTAAACCCCTGAACCAGCCATGCTTAAATCTAGATCCCCTTTTTGATTACTCCTAATTTATAGGTCAATGTTATTCCTTTCTAGGTTAAGCTAGTTTGTCTTGGGATTCTTCACTATATTATCAAATGAGTCCTATTATGAATAGTTGGACACTCACAAAATTCTTGAGATGTATCCCTTACAGAAGATAATACTTGTCCTTTACATGACTAAGTTTAGAATGTCTTAGAAATAAAAAACACTAAAACTTTGGGCTCTCTTTAAAACGTACTTCACTGAAGCATTAAAGCACAGTGCCCTCACATACTTTAATGGCACTCACACACAACAGTCTGTGACCCTGGGGTACCATCATAAGACACTTCAGACTGGTTCCAGAGATATCCAGCCTGTGATTGAATTCTGAGAGTGGCCCCAAAGTTGACTTTGTACAAAAAGATAAATATTCCCTGCAATATCAAAAGTCACAAGTTAGGGCATGCCATCTTCTCCCCAAGAACTTATTATGGGCCTTAATTTTCAAAACTTCATCTAAGTCAGTATCTGCCAATGTGAGTTTTACAAAAGAATAATTTGTGAGATAAAGCAAGGCAAGCACTGTCTCTCCTATGGGTCCCCTTGCTATTTACTTATTACCTAGCACAGTGTCTAAGTACACATAATAAATACTAAATAGATAAGATGTGCTTTAATGGTAATTTTTCAGAGAAAATTATCTTTGGTCATATGTGGACCAATTCTATATAATAAAAGGCTAATATGCAATTTGACCGAATGCCCAAAGGACCAGTCACTATGATGCACACTGACCATTAGGGGGCAGAAGCTCAATGCAGGAGCTGCCTCCTGATGGTCATTGCACTACCACAGGGGGAGTACCTCTCAGCCAGAAGCCCTGAGCAGGGCTCATGGCTGGCAAGTGCAGGGGCTGTGGTGAAGCCTCTCCCTCCTCTGTGGTAGTCAGATATCTCTCAAGGACTTTGGGACTGTGAGAGGTGCAGGTGAGGCTGAGGGACCTCTCTGAGTGCAGGAATTTCATGCACCTGGATTCTAGTTGTAAATTATTTTACCTGTTGATCACCACAAAATAGTACTTACTCATGATGAGTGAGGGCTGAGATCCAGGAAGTGCTTTGTTGAACTTTATTGCAGGACTTTTCAGCAGCCTGTGAACTGTGGATATTTTAAATGGTTATGGTAATACCAGATATATCTTAAATTCTATTTAACTAGACACTTTTTTCCCTGATAACCTCAGAAAAAATAGAATTAGCAACTTGCCTCACAGGTCATAGAAGTGACAGTTCTTTGCCAATTCTTTTTCTAACTAATGAGATTCTTAGTGATGGTGTCTCTAAAGAGAAAGTTTATCCACTGTACTGGATACTGCTGTCAATAATTCTTTAAGCATGACTACCAGATACAGTAGCTAAACAGTGTGCAACAGTGTTCATGGCTGAGGATGGAGTTTTCTCCTTCATTCAATCACCCCATTTTTGACATTGTTAGATTCTTCCCTCCTTCATTGACTTTTCTGACAGAAGGCTATGAGTTCTTTAGAGTGTTTTCACATACAATAGTATCTGATAAATTGATGTTTCTTCTCTTAAAACATTCTATAAAACAGTTGTTTGTGACATCTACCTCTTTTTCATCTTTTTCTCTTTTTAAATACAGTGGTACCTCGAGATACGAGTGCCCTAACATACGAGATATTTGAGATATGAGCCGTCAAGTGAGCGATTTTTTTGCTTTGAAATATGAGCAACATTTGAGATACAAGTAATCGTGCTGATTGGCCGACTGCACATGACCCCCCAGTTTAAAGCGACTCGAGCATCTCACAGTTTCCCACGCCTCAGTCAATGTGCTTGTTTACCTCGTTGTCAAAGCATCTTTTGTGCATTTACATACTTTATCACATTTCTTTTTATAACCATGGGTCCAAAGAAAGTGAGTGGAAAAGTCAGTGCTCAGAAGAGGATGATGTCTATTGAATTAAAGCATGAAATCATAGAAAAATATGAGCAAGGTGTGCGAGTGGCTGACTTGGCGAGGCAGTACGGGCGTAGTACTTCAACTATATGCACTGTGCTTAAACAGAAGGAGTCAATAAAGGGTATAACGTCAGCTAAGGGCATTACAATAATTTCTAAGCTCTGTAGCTCTCTCCATGAAAAGATGGAGAATCTACGGATGGTGTGGGTGACAGAGAAGCAGCTTAAAGGAGATACATTAACACAGGGCATCATATGCGAGAAGGCGCAAGCAATTTACGGTGATTTGCTGGAGCAGACCCCGCACACTTCCAAGGAAGAAGCATCGAAAGACTCATTTAAAGCCAGTAGAGGATGGTTTGATAACTTCAGGAAAAGGTCCGGCATTCACTCTGAAAGGGGGATCTGAAGGTGTCACTGAAACGGGAAAATTTAGAAATTGGGGGACCTTGGAGGAAGCACAGGGCTGCAGACCAGCAGAAGGCTTATTTCCATAGAATGAGGGAGCTGGGAACAGCAACAGGTCTATGTTTGCATAATAAAGGGAAGGAAGCCCTTCAGCCAATAAGGGTGGGAGAGATAACCCCACAGG
>PVJN01008677.1:0-64085 GCA_004026805.1 Lasiurus borealis | reverse complement strand
GCTGTATTTGCACCCCGTGGGGCAGGGCGGTGGGGGGAGGGGAGAGGAAGGTGGGAGCTGGGAGCGGGCCGATGCCAGAAGCCATGTCTTCCCTTCTGGGGTCTCAGTGGTTGCCGGGAAGCCTGCTTCCTTGCCTCTTGCGTGGGTACCGCTGGTACCGAGCAGGGTGGTTCTCCTACCTGCTCCAGTTCTGCTGCCTTCGGAGGGAGGTGCGGGGGCTGTGGGGGGGGAACACCAGCGGGTTCTCCTTCGGGGCCTCAGCCTCCCAGGGGTCCCCAGGACCTGGCTCTTTCCAGGAGGGTCATGGACCCACACCCGTTCCCCGTCTTCCCACCTACGCTAGCCAGTTGCAGCTGAGAGAGGGAGCGGCGGAGAGGCCGGTCTGTCCTGGTGCTGCGAGGACTCGGTTTACCCTGCAGGCTTCTATCTCTCTCATCTGTCCTCCAGCCCCTCTGCCTTCCCTCCGTCTCTTCTCTCTCTCCTCTTTCTTCCTCACCTCCTGCCCTTCCTCCTCCTCCTCTTTTCCTTTCTCTTCCTCCTCTCTGCTGCCTCCCCAGCGACAGCCTTCACTTAGTGGTGTGGGCCAGAGGAAGCCGGGGAAAGCGTGGCTCAGCTTTTCAGCCGGGCAGGCGGGGGGATGAGATGGCGAAGGCGGGAGTCGGTCCCGGCCGGAGAGGGAATTCACAGAGGACTGCATCTGCCTTTTCCGGGGGCCAGAGCATCCTTCTGCTCAGCCCTCCTCCCTCTGCGGTCCCCGGTTCTCCGTTCCTTCCTTCCTCCCTTCGTGCACCAACCCAGCTCCGCACGCCTCCCCGAGCGGGTTTCCAGGCCCCGGGGAGAGTCTGGGAAGCCTGCAGCCCGCCCGGTGGTGGGAGGGATTCCGGTTTCAGCGCCCGGGGAGTTTACCGGCTGGAGGGAGAGCCGGTGCTCCCATTTCTCCACAGGCCTCCGCCGCGTCCCCGCCTGGACGCAGGCAGCGCTCTGGCCTGCGTGAGCTCATGTGTGCGGCACCTCGTGGGAGCCGGCCCGCGGGGCCCCGGGTTTACGAGGGGCGGAAACGGAGGCTCAGGGTGGCTCTTCCCGGGAGGCACGGGAAGGGGTCCACCCTGTGCTGATGGGAAGGCAGGTGACGCAGCCGCCAGGAATCCTGCTCCGTCCAGTCACCCCACCTGGCAGCGGCTCCCTGTCCGTTCCCAGGCCTGCCCGCGTTGTGCTGGTGACAGTTTCTGCCTGGCGGCAGCTGTGTCCTCCCCAGAGGCAGGTTCAGGTGTGCTCCCGCTTGCCCTGCTGGGGGCAGTGTCCCCTCCGGCCTGCCAGGCCTCTGCCATGCACCGCGGCTCTCGGCCTGTCCTGTGCAGGGAGTCTGGGGGTGGGGAAGGGGAGAGGCTGAGAAGTTGGAGATCTGACGCGCCCCCGGGTGCTGCTGAGGGCAGACTCCACTTGGAGAAGCGCTCCTCCGGATGGAGTCCTTTCTGAGAGCTGTGATAGAAAGAATCCATTATGGTGACTAGAAAAATCTACAATGATAGTGACTTCACCAGTCAGCCACAGGAGCATTCTTGCTCACACAGCTGGCATCCAAGGCGAGTGGAGCAGTTCAGGTTTTAGGGACCCTGGCTTCCCTCTTCCTATTCAATTCCCTCCCCCCAGGACTCCCGCTTTCAGGGTCCCTCGTAGCCCAAGACGGCTGCTGGAGCACCAGCCATCATGTCCTCACCGAAGGCAGAAGGTCGGAAAGGCAGACAGGTAACAACCGGGCTCGTTCCAACACCTTTTGACCGACCTCCCCAGAAGTCCCCCAGCCCTTGAGCTCACTTAGGTCTCTTGGACCAGATCTTAGTCACATGGCCATATAGCTAGCTGCAAGGGAGGCTGGGAAACGTAGTCTTTTGACTTCTGGGCCTCAGAGTGTCCCCCGGAAATCAGAGTTCTGTTTCTAAAGTAGAAAGGGGAGAACAAGAATCGGGGTGAGTAACCCCCCGACAGAATCCTCCTCTGAGTTACGATTTATTTGGCATCTGCCCTGCGCCGTGTACTCTTCATACAATATCTCCCTTAATCCTAAAAGCTCTGCAAGGCAGATATTATCTCTGTTTTGCAGATGACGACACAGCAGCTTTCAGAGACGAAGCCAAGTTACAGTCACGGGTGATAACAGTTCCAAAGCCCCTGCAGAGCCGGGGCTGCCTCTTGCCTCCGTTGGTCTCAGAGACCCGCCCTTTGCCCTCTAAGGCCAGAGGATGTCGTGGGGACCGTCCTAAGCCAGATTCTGGACCTCGCCCCTTCTGGCCAGCCTCAGCCCAGGGCGGCCTGGGTGCTGGCTGTGACACCCTCTTCCACAGACCGGGGGGGCACAGAGACCCCGTGTGCCCTGAGCCAAAGTCACAGCATCCTCAGGGCTGGCTCCTTCCGGTGTCTTCTCCAGGGAAGAATCCCCTTCCTTGCCTTTTCCGGCTCTGGAGGCTCCTGGTCGCCGTGCCTCATGATTACTGCCCTACACCGCTTAGGCCTTCCTCTGCCTCCCTTCCTGTTTCTTAGTTTTAAACAGGGAATTTATTTTTATTTACGGACTTTATGTTAGTCCTCACCCGAGGGTATTTTTCCATTGATTTTTTTAGAGGGAATGGAAGGAAGGGGGAGAGACATAGATACTGGTTGCAGGGCCTGGTCCAGGTTCTGGGGATTGAGCCTGCAACCGAGGTATACACCCTTGACCGGAATCGAACTGGGGACCCTTCAGTCCATAAATTGACGCTCCATCCACTGAGCCAAACCAGCTAGGACTGCCTCCCTCTTTCTTAGGAAGACTTGTGATCACGTGTGCCCCCCTCCCTCCACCCGCCCCCCGATAATCCGCGGTAATCCCTGCAGTTCTAGAGCCTTTGCTGCCATCCACACAGTCCCTTTCGCTGTCAGAGGTAGCTTTCAAGGTCGCAGGGGTCCAGGCCTGGCTGTCTTCGGGGGGCTAATATTTAGCCTCCCGCAGTGACCCCCTCGCTACTGCTGTCCCCCCTTTCCTTGTCCCGAGCACAGCACGTGCACACATTTCCCTTCTGTCTCCCAGGTTTTCAGAGAGGCCAGAGGCAGGGTCTGCAGGGCACAGCTCCCCGTGGCCATAGCAACAGACACAAACACATTGGAGGGGGGAAAGGATCGGGCGGAGGCGTGCCTGCCCTAGAGGTGGCAGAGTGACTTAGCCCGGGCAGCGGTGCCCAGTGGAGACGTGAACACAGCGGCTCCGTGCCCTCCGCCAGCCTCGTAAACCCTCTGGGCGTCGTGTTTCTAGGTAATCTTTCAACTCCCTCGGCGCCTGTTAATTCGGGTGCCTCCTCTCCCCTCACTCCCCCTCCCCCCCCATTGCCTTTCTGCAGGCTAACAGAGGCGTGTCTTTGGCCACATATAAACCAGGCACCCGGAGGAATCGGGTAGGGGTGGGGGAGGGAGAGTTAGGCTCTGCTGAGACTGGTTGTGTTCTAAGCTCATTTTCCTCTGCTGGGCTGCTTCCCTCGTCTCCACCCCACTCCCCAAAGCCTCCCTCTCCGCCCCCACCCCCACCCCCTCCCCCGTCCCCTCCGGCTGGGTTGGCCATGCCAGGATGAGTCTGGGGTGTTGCATGTTTTGCTTTTCATTTTATGTTGCAAGTCCCTCCCAACATTCCCCGGTGTTTAACGTCCCACTGCCAAGTGCATGCGGTTGCCGGGCAACAAGAAGGAAGTCCCGGTGTGTGATTCACCTGGCGGCTGCCCGTTCATGGGCGAGCTGCGTGCGTCTCCCGGGGGCAAGAAGGGCTTCCTTCTCCCGGCCCGGGGCCCCGGGGGAGCGGGGGGAGAGGGCCGCTGCCCCGGAGGGAGGGGGACCAGAGGAATGGGAGCACCACTCTGGGGGTGCAGGGGGGTGCTTGTGGGTCCACATGAAAGAGAGTGTCTAGAAGGCCCCGGCAACGCCTGGGCGAAGACGTGCGATGCCCCCCTGGCCACCAATCAGGGAGCCACCTGGAGCGCCCCACCATCTCTGCGTAGGCATGCTGGCTGGCTTTCTCCGGGTAGGTGACTCCACTCTGCAGACTCTCCTAAGGCCATTGTAGCGGTTCAGTGTTTAGGGACCAGGGATGTCCATCCTAACAGGGACAGTAAGACAGCCCCACCATCCTTTTCTGTTTTTTTTTTTTTAAATAAAATATAATTTTATTGATTTCAGAGAGGAAGGGAGAGGGAGAGAGAAACATCAATGAGGAGAGAGAATGGGTTGTTCCCTGCACACTCTCTACTGGGGATCGAGCCTGCAACCCAGGCTTGTGCCCTGACTGGGGAAGGAAACTGGGGTCCCCTGGTTCTTAGGTCCACGCTCAACCCCCGAGCCAGGCCGCTGGGCCTTCTCTGTGTATTTGCCATCGGCATGAGGAAAGGAGAAACGTGTCAAACCATATGCCTTCACGGTTCCTCAGAGGGACCCCTACCCACTCTGGATGGTTTTTCTAATTAATTGTTAAGGGGCTTGCGAGAGCAGAGAGGTGCCGGCTGAAGGGAACATTAGGACTTGGGGCTCGACCCTTGTCATCCTCTGCTGAGAACATTGGCACCCTCGGTGCCTCAGTTTCCCTGTTTGTAAAGTGGGTGACCTCATACCTCCACACACACCCTGACCCCCATCTCACAGACGTATTCTGGTGACCTGCTGAAAAGAGAATTTCCCACTTCCTCTGGGCTGGCTGGGTTCAGTGTTTTTTTTATTTCTTATTTTTTTTATATATATTTTATTGATATTTTTTTACAGAGAGGAAGGGAGAGGGATAGAGAGTTAGAAACATTCATGAGCGAGAGACATTGATCAGCCACCTCCTGCACACGCTCTGCTGGGGATGTGCCCGAAACCAAGATACATGCCCCTGACCGGAATCAAACCTGGGACCTTTCAGTCCGCAGGCCGACGCTCTATCCACTGAACCAAACTGGTTTCGGCCTCAGTGTTTTTTTTGTTTTGTTTTGAATCAACCAGCTATGGGTGCAGTGGTGGGATCCGTGGGAAAGGCTCCCGGTGGTGACTCAGTGTACGGGGAGCTGCCTGAGATGGATTAATAGGCCGCCCTCCGCCCCCCCATGCTTTCAGCAGCAGCACCTCCTCTTCTCAGCAGCTGACTCTCAGGGAGGAAAGCAGGAAAGCGATGCTCATTGTTGACAGCCATCGGTTGGAGGAGCTGAGGGCAGATTCTCACGCGAGTGCTGTGTTTTGCTCCACAGGCCTGGGAAGCAGGACGGGGCAAAGGTCCGCCCTTCCTCACCCTCACCACCACCAGGAAGCCCCCCGGAGCCCATGCGTGCCACCGGGCACCCCCTGAAGGTCCTGGCTCAGAGGCCACCATCTCTTAGGAGGCAAGAACTCTGCGTTGGATGGAGAAGTCTTATTTGGGAGAACATATCAAGAAGGTTCTAGATTTGAGAAGACATTTGAGGAGTAAGCAAAGACCTTTGCTCCGAGAACAGTGGGTATGATGACCTGCATGCGCCGGGGGCCGCATCGTTGCTGGAACCAACCTATGAGAAGACACCGGTGTCCCAGGCCTTGCTTCTCCTTATGGAAAACGCTTGCTCTGCAGCCGCTGGCTCCGAAGGCTGCTCTCCCTCCTCCCAGGAACCCCCAGGCTTCCTGCACCCCATTTCTGCCCCACCTCCACGCCTGCTGTGCAGCAATTCTTGTTTGCTCCGTCATCTTCTAGCGAATACAGAAGTTAACGGTTCACTTAGGCCAGACAGGATCTGCGTTTTTTGCTCCTGCTCCTTCTCAAGACATGTGTGTGCTGCTGTCTGCACAGCCTTGGAAGAGTCTTCCTTCTCGTCCATTCGGGCCTGGCCGCATGGGTCCCAGAGGGGAGCTGATCTGTGCAGGGACATTCCTCGGGTGCTGAGGATGCTGGCAGGGACTCCGACGGGACAGCTGGATCGTGAAGGCCGGTGTTCTCCAAGATGGCTGGGATCACACACGGTGGAAATCTGGAGGAGCAGAACATGGGCTCTGTTGTTTATTCCAGCTGCCTTTGCCTTCTATTGAGCCAGAGGCACCGTCATCTGTAAGACCCCTACTCTCAGGTGGCCGTTGGGGTCTACACCAGAACTTGGGGCTTCTTTATGGACCATCCAGCTGGTGGAATTTATGGCGGACCCTCTTCCTCCGGGGCGTGCCGATGACACACCGGGCAATGGATCGGGCCCCACGCCACGCGAGTCCTGTTCGTTTCGTTCACTCTGTAGCCGCCATACGCGTGGACGGAAATACTTCCCAAATGTCTGCTCATGTCAGCCTTGGCCGAAATGCACGGTCTGTACTTGCAGTGTCCACAGTGAATGGCTGGCCCGCCTTTGCCATAAAGAATTAAAGCTAGACCTGCCTCTCTTGTCTCTGTTGCACGTGATGTGTTTGCGTGACGTTTAGTGACTTCACTGTCTTCTCCGGGGAGCCAGGGGGTCCCTCTTGGTGTCTCAGGTTCGACACAGAACGGGGGGGTGGGAACCTCTGGAGGAGGTTTCCTGCTGTTGAAACTCAAGGCTTGTCTGTGGGCTTTCTCCATCCTTCCTGGACAGGCAGGCAGGCACATTGTATGAGGTCAGTTCCTTTGGGTGTCAAGGGACAGAGACCCACTTGTCTTACCTCCATAAATGCTGGCTTATCGCAAGCTCCCGTGGAAGTGGGCAGGAGACAGTCTCTCCCCTGCAGCTGCCCAGCTAGACCTTCACAAGAAGCCCAAGTCATTCAAGAGTTTGCATGGCTGCCCGGCTGGTGGGCTCAGTGGTTAGAACGCCAGTGCAGCCGGTTTGCTCTTGGGTTGGATTCCAGTCAAAGGGATGCACCTCAGTTGTGCATGTGGACAGCAACCAAATCGATGTGTCTCTCTCACATCCATGTTTCTCTCTCTCTTTGTCTCTCTCCTTCTCTTCCAGCTCTCTCTAACAATCAATGGGGAAAATATCCTCGGGGTGAGGTTTAACAAAAGGGGTCCCATCGCTAGGGGTTGTTTTCAGGGACAGCAGAAACTGCCAGACTGTAGTCCCCTCGATGATCTGCTCAGCAGCAGGATCCACTGCTCCTGGTTCTAGAATTTGGCTTGTGGTGATGGGCCGAGGGCTTTCCTGGGTTCAGGACTTCCAGTGCTAACCCTGCCATCGTCCTGGGCAAACTGGGACAACTGGTCACCCGGTTGGGTGATTCGACGATCTTGGCTCTGCTCCTGCTTTACTTTCTGTAGCCGTCTGGTAGACTTAACCGGTTTGGCCAATCACCATTCAGGACTCTTGTGTCTGGTCATATCATTGGCCACTAGCAGCCTATAGCTGCATGCCATTGGACCTGCCACCAATCTTCACCAAGTCAGCTGTTTCCAGAATGTTAGGGTTGCATGATACTGAATGAAAACCTGGGTATCAGGAACCAGCTGAGACCACTTTCTTCAGAAGAGTGCTGTGGACAGTGGTGTGTGTGTGTGTGTGTGTGTGATACGTGTACTTACTACACACAATAATGAGCCCAGAAGAAAACTCTGCAGCCTCACTAGACAGAGACTAAGAGCTAAAAATCTTGGGGATGGTGGTGTCTGGAGAGCAAAGGAGCTGGCTCGGAGACTTCCTGAGATGCCTTTGAGTGCTAGGATCCTTTAAACTGTCAAGGGCATGTAAATTGGGCCTAAGTGTGTACTTTCTCTCCAAAGTCTCCTAGATACCCTTGGAGTTCCAACTCGGAGAGCGGGGCCTGGGACCACCCAGGCTCCCGCCCCCTTCCCTCTGCAGACACGGCCTGGGTCTGGGCGAGAGAGGCAGACGGCGGTGCTGGCATCGGAGGGTGGAGGAGAGGAAGGTCGTGCCAGCCCAGTCGTCGGTCGGTGTTTGCGGCAAGTAGGAACAATCCGAGGAAGGCAAATTACAGGTTCTTTGCAGGCTCGTCAAAGCCAGGCTTTCAGGATGCGTGCCATCCCGAAGCTGTTGCTGCTTGCCGGGGATCAGGCCTCCTGGTCTCGCTGAAAGACGGCCGTGCGCGTCTGCAGCGCTGGGACGCGGCCCTTCTCTCGCCTCCTTCCACGGCGAAGGAAGGAGTTGGGCCTGAAGGTCTTCTTCTGACACCCACAGCGCTGCCGTAGTTGATAGAGTGAATGACGTAAAGTTCGGTTATTGTTGATCCTATGACAACCGGAGAGCAGAAGCTGCCCGAGGTGCAGCGGATCCGTGTTTTCTCCACACGCGGGACACACGGATCTTGCTTTAATTCGTTTTGAGCGTAACTTAACCTCAGCCTGGTGCTGGTCCCTCTCCCCAGGTTTGGTTCAAGCTTCCCTCTGAGACAGTGGTTCTCAACCTTTCTAAGGCCGCGACCCTTTAAGACAGCTCCTCATGGGGTGGTGACCCCCAACCATAAAATTATTTCCGTTGCTACTTCATCACTGTCATTTTGCTCCTGTTATGAACTGTCATGTAAATATCTGATAGGCAGGATGTATTTTCGTTGTTACAAATTGAACATAAGTAAAGCATAGGGATTAATCACAAAAATAATATATAATTATATATTGTGAAATATATATTTCTAATGACAAATAAGTGAAATTTTGTCTTGAATCGTGGTGTAGCATGGGCAACAGTCTTCCTAGGACAACAGTCAATGACATGGCTACACTTTGCTACACCGAGGAGCGGTGTGTTGGTTCCTAAGACCATGGGAAATAGGTGTTTTCCAAAAGTCTTAGGCGACCCCTGTGAAAGGGTCGTTCGACCCCCAAAGAGGTCGAGACTCACAGGTTGAGAACCGCTGCTCTGAGATGTCTCCGTGGCATTGAACTTGACCCAGGGAAGACTTTTCTCCTCTCTCGATGGCCCTGACAAGATAGAAAGATCGGAGGTTCCAATGGCGAAGGACGTCCCTCAGCTCAGGAGGATGTGGTTTAAAGGACAGGAAGGTGACCTTGGGAATGCCACTGACCTTGAGACAAGACCCTCTTGCCAGGCTGCCAGAAAGCAGGGCTGGCTCTCCCTTTTCCCTCCTGTGGAGAGCCGTCCACAGAGGGAGCACATCTCTGCCCAGGTCTGGAAGAGCCTTGAACTCAGGGACTTGGGGGTGGGGGGCTGGAAACTTGCACTCTTGTCCTTGCTTTCTCTTCCACTTTGCTCCAAGGTCACGTGTAAGTCACTCAAGCCTTTCTTCTGGGTCTCAGTTTTCTCATCTATGGAATGGGAGGGGGAGGAGGAGACCTAGTTGGTCTTGAGGGTCCTCTGAGGTCCCGTCCGTGGTGGGTCAAGTTCCGAGTGCCGCCTGACCCAGATGGTGTCTGCCTTTTCTCTGACAACTACAGTGGTACCTTGAGATACGAGTTTAATTCGTTCCGTAACCTCGAGGCGTGGGAAACTATGAGACACTCAAGTCGCGGTAAACTGGTGGGTTGTGTGCAGCCGGCCTGATCCGCACGATGACTCCTATCTCAAATGTTGCTGGTATTTCAAAGCAAAAATCGCTCGCTCGACGGCTCGTATCTCAAAAACCTCGTATGTTAGGGCACTTGTATCTCGAGGTAGCACTGTAGTTCTCTCTCCCTTCACCTGGGGCTGCCCAGGCCCAGCCCAGGGCAGCCCCGGGAAGTCCATTACCGGCGAATGCTTCAAAGCTGTTTGCACTCCTTGTCAGTTGCGCTGCACATGCGTTTGTTGAAGGGGAACGCAAACAGACATACAGACCGATGGCAGGCCCGGGAGGGGCCTGCTGTTTGCCCGGGGTGCCGGGGAGGGGAGCGAGCAAGCCCGCCTGCAGCTTTGACCTGCGGGACAGAACCTCAGGAGCTCTGCGTGGCTGAGGCCGGAGGGGGTTTATTAGTTTGCTCAGCGGAAGGCAAACACGGAGTCTGAAGCTGCCCGTCCCGCCGCGGCCTGCCTCGGGCCTTTGTGTGCCGCCGGGCGCCGGTCACCTGGACTCCGGGTTATCGAGGGCCGTCGGAGGTGTGTGTGTGTGTTTCTAAATCGCCTTCCGGATCCTTCTCTTTGGCTTCCTCCTTTGCTCGCCCCTCCCCCACCGTTTACAGTGACTCAGATCTGGGTTCTGGAGAAGAGAGCAGGGTATGAAAACGGCCCATACTCGGGGTTCTGGCTGGCCCGGGACTGACCTGCCCACTGTGGTGTGGGCCTGGGGCATCCCCTCCATCCTCTGTCCTGAAGTGTTTTTATTTTTTTTAAATATATTTCTTGCCGAGACCAGTTTGGCTCAGTGGATAGAGCGTCTGAAAGGTCCCGGGTTCGATTCCGGTCGGGGGCATGTACCTTGCTTGCGGGCACATCTCCACTGTGGGGTGTGCAGGAAGCGGCTGATCAATGTCTCTCTCTCTCATCGATGTTTCTGACTTTCTATCTCTCTCCCCTCTTCTCTGTGAAAAATCAATAAAATATATTTAAAATAAATAAAAATAAAAAATATATTTCTTTATTGACTTCAGAGAGGATGGAGAAGGAGAGGGAGATAGAAACATCAATGAAGAGAGAGAATCATTGATCGGCTGCCTCCTGCATGCTGCCCACTGGGGATCGAGCCCGCAAACCAGGCATGTGCCCTTGGCCGGAATCGAACCTGGGACCCTTCAGTCCAAAGGCTGACGCTCTATCCACTGAGCCAAGGCGGCCAGGGCTGAAGCGTTTGTAAAAAATGAGTTTATTTCCCAGTGACAGTCGACATACAATAGTTCATTCATTTCCGGGTTACAGCGTGGTCGTTAGACATTGATATACCTGACAAGGTGATCACCCATCCAGTCCAGTCCCCATCTGACACCTTCCATATGTCATCACAGCGTTATTGCCTGTCTGGCCTGTGCTGTGCTCGCCAACCCCATGGCTACCTTCAATAACTGGCCGTGCGAACTTCTCCATCCTTCCCCTTCCCCACCCATTCTCGCCCAACACCCCTCCCGTCTGGCGACCATCATCCCGTTCTCTGTATCTAGGAGTCTTTTGCTGTTTTGCTCATTTTGTTTTGGAGGTTCCACGTATCAGTGAATTCCTACGGTTTTTCTCTTCTTCCCTTACATAAAACCCTCGAGGTCCCTCCCCGTGGTTGCGAGTGGCAAGCTTTCGGTCTTTGCTGGGGGTGAGTGAGATTCCGTTGTGGGTATGTACCGCATCGTCTCTCTCCATCTACCTATCGACCTCTGCCCTGAACGCTTAATAAGTTAGGCCCCTTACTAAGACGGCTGGGCCGAGGCCTGGCCTCTCCTTCAGCTGAACGTGAACTTGATCATGGGCCCTGGGGAAAGCGATAGACCTCGTTTTTCTAAGTTGTAAGCTTTATTTCACAGGGGACTCTCCTAGACTTGCAATCACTCCCTTCCTCCCTCATCGCGGACCCCCAACCCCCACCCCCTGGGAGCCCCACCCGCGTCGCCCCGGATCCTGGCATGGCGTGCGGCCCTGTCTCGGGCTCCCTGGCACCGCTGGGGCGTGGAAAAGCTGGGTGTTTACAGTACGCGGGGCCAGACTCACATTAAAAACGAAGGAGCAAATAAGATGTTGTAAACAACTCTCCTTCCCAGTCAGGAGCCCTCCCCCATCCCGCCCCCTGCCCGGCCCCCTGCACCCCTCCAACTCGCCCCGCCTTCCTCCTGTGTTTGGATAAACTCCCATCCCCGGCACTCCCTCCAGGAGGGGCTGCTGGCTCCCCGGCTGTTTATTTGGCTGGGACCGTTCCCCTGGTCTCACACACACCTACCGGTCCAGAAAACAGGCTTCCTATCGGGATCGGGGAGCAGCAGCCCCCCCTCCTCTCTCCTTTCCCTCCTCCTTGCTCCCCACATCCCCATGGCCCTCTGACCTCACCGTAGGGTGTAGGCACGGTGGTGGGTGGGAAGCGGGGAGCAGAGGAGAGAGGGTTTCAAATCAACGCTGGAGCAGCAGGTACAAAGGGGTCGTGGTGGGGTGACCATGTCCCTGAGAAGACTCCCCGACAGGACCCCTCCCCGCGTGACCCGTGACGTTCTCTGTGAGCAGCGAGCCGCGGGCTCGGTTTCCTGACCCCAGCAGGTAGCTTATTGTGAAACAGTTCAGCCAGAGGGGAATGGATACCTCCCTTCAGCATTTCCCTGTCTTTCCTTTTGGCTCTGAACAGGACATGGGGGCCAGGGGATGGCAGGGACAGCCATTTTCTCTCGCTCTGAAAGGCATGGGACCAGGTGGGGGTGCGAACAGGGGTGATTCTTGTTTATGACTCCGGGGTGTCGTCAAGGACCCCTCATGGCATGTTCTGAGCTCCCTCCTCCCCCTCGTCCCTCTCACCCTCTGTTCCCCTCCTGCGCTGGAATGCAGAGGGGAGGTCACCCAGCGGACAGCCCTGAGCCTGGGTCACCCTCACTTGCTCTTGAAGTTCATTTCACTTTCTTTTTTTCTTTTTTTAAAATATATTTTATTGATTTTTCACAGAGAGGAAGGAAGAGGGACAGAGTTAGAAACACCGATGAGAGAGACACATTGATCAGCCGCCTCCTGCACGCCCTGCACCGGGGATGTGCCCGCAACCAAGGTACATGCCCTTGACCGGAACTGAACCTGGGATCTCCCAGTCCGCAGGCCGACGCTCTATCCACTGAGCCAAACCGGTTTCAGCTCATTTCACTTTCTAAAACCTCACCTTTGCCCAGTTGGGTGCATCCGTATTTGGAGAAGCGAGCCGAGCAGAGAGCCACTGACCCATGGACCAGCCACGGCCTCCGCGTGGCTCCAGATTCCTTAAGCCTGACCTCAGTGGAGGCCCCGGAAGTGGATTGGAGGTGGGGTGAGGGCGGGGTCTGCTGCACCATGGCAACCTCCCCAGGACGCCCCCATCCCCTGGCCTGCAAACTAGGGCTGTCCCAACCCCCCCACCCCGACCACCGACCTAGGTGTGGCATCTGGGTTGTTAACTAGACCCAGATGACATGGGTCATGGTGACATGGTGACATGGTGAAGGGGGAGCTAGGGATGTGGCCTTCTCGTGACCCCGGCTCCCGAGGGCTACAGAGTGTGCGAAGCTCCTTACCCACTCCTGGCTGATAGTAGAGTGACTTTTTAAGAACATTTTTATTGCTGAGACCGGTTTGGCTCAGTGGATAGAGCATCGGCCTGCAGACTGAAAGGTCCCAGGTTCGATTCTGGTCGGGGCACGTACCTTGCTTTCGGGCACATCCCCACTTTGGGGCGTGCAAGAGGCAGCTGATCGATGTCTCTCTCTCATCGATGTTTCTGAGTTTCTATCTCTCTCCCTCCTCTCTGTAAAAAATCAATAAAATATATTTAAAAATAATAATTAAAAAAATAAAATAAAAACGTTTTTATTGATGTCAGAGGTGAAGGGAGAAGGGGAGAGAGATGGGAACACTAATGATGAGAGAGAATCGTTGATTGGCTTTGGTCTGCATGCCCCCCATTGGGGGGTCGAGCCTGCAACCCAGGCCTGTGCCTTGACTGGGAATCACACCGTGACCTCCTGGTTCACAGGTCAATGCTCAGCCACTGACCCACGCCGGCCGGGCTGTAGGAGTGATTCTTGCTGGGCCGGTTAGAAAGTGAGGTGCACAGAACCATGGACCATGCCGAGACCCCAAAATGTCCCGCTGGCTCTGGGCCCGGTGGAGGTGAGCGGTGGGTAGACTTTTCCAGAATCCAGGAGGAGGAATGTCTAGAGATGCACCCCAAATCTGGAGCCCAGGCCCCCCAAAGAGCAATAGGAGGCTCTAACCTGATAAACATCCATATTGAATGATAGAACATGGTGGAGGGAGCCTGCGGTCCTTGTTCTCCCACCTGAGTTTGGGGAGCTCACTCTGGGGTTCAGGGGGTCAGCAGGTTCATGGGGGGCACAGACGGACGGGAGTGGGTGTCTGGTCCCCACCTGAGTCGGATCCCCTAGTGCAGTGGTTCTCAACCTTCCTAAGGCCGCGACCCTTGCATACAGTTCCTCATGTAGTGGTGACCCCCAACCATGAAATGTTGCTGCTGCTATGCATCGTGATGTAAATATCTGCATTTTCCGATGGTCTTAGGCGACCCCTGTGAAAGGGTTGTTCGACCCCCAAGGTGGTTGCGACCCACAGGTTGAGAACCACTGCCCTCATGCCTCCAAGGTTAAATGCTGGGAGAGGAGGAGGGGGGTGGGATGGGGGTGGGGCTCCAGGAGGGAGGACGGATCAGCCCCGCAAAGTGCTGCAAAAGCAGAATCCATTGGCGGTCATGCCGTCAGGGTCAGGCGCTCCCGTTCAACAATGCTCTGAATGAGAGGCACTGGGGTGGACCCGCCGCCCGTGGAGATCCGGGGGCCTCCAGGGAGGGAGACTTCACCGCCCCGCCTGCTCTCAGTTCCGCTCTATTTACAGCACCGAGTGTGTGTGTGTGTGTGTGTGTGTGTGTGTGTGTGTGTGTGAGCAGATTGCGGAGGGAAAATTGGCCAGCAGGAGCCATGACTCTGCGGTGGCCTTTAGAATTGAGAGGAAAGAGGGAGTGGGGAGGTGGGAGAGGAGAGGTAGAGAGAAAGGCAGAGACCAATCAGCCCAAGGGCCTTCCCATCTTTTCCCATCACTCATCTTTCCCTCCAACCCAGCACCCTCCTGTAGGCAGGTCTTGGAAGGAGGTGTGAGCTTCTGGAACGCTCTTCAGCGGTGCCAGGTGAGATTCCAGTTCCCCGAGTCCATGGGACAGAGGGGCCCGGGTGGTGGAGAGGGTAGCTGAGCGGATGTATGGCTTGCAGACCGGGCTGCCTGGGTGCAGGGTGGCATGGAATGTGACTCCCTCCTGGAACCAGGAGTGACCTGAGCTCATGGGGGTTTGTGGTCCTCCCTGTGGTGTCTGCTGGCAGACAGCGTCTGCGGTGGTTGACAGTTTGCTAATAGGGTTTGGAGAGCCCTCCCCTCCTTGACCCAAGGGACAACTGTCACATGCAGATTAGGTCACTGCCCACTTGACAGGCCATGGGAGCTGGGAGTGGCCGGGGGACTTTGGAAAATTGTCTTCAGGAACCCTTCTCCAGCCCCTGACCCCGCCTTCGGCCTCCGTCCTGGCCAAAGGAACTCGGTGTCTGAGAAGTGACTTCTGAGGGTCCTGCGTGCATAGGGCTCCCTCTGCGCTCTCTGCCCCCCCAGGTCCAGGGGCTTCTCCCAGGCCCCAGCTCTGCCCAGTCCCTCTTTGAGATGGGCCTTCACCCACCACCTTCCCAGCCAAGGCCACTTGGAGATCAAGAACAATGGCTTTGCTAAAATTGGTGTGGCTCAGTGGGTAGAGTGTTGGCCTGCGGACTGAAAGGTCCCAGGTTCGATTCCAGTCAAGGGCATGTACCTTTATTGTGGGCACATCCCGAGTAGGGGGTGTGCAGGAGGCAGCTGATCGATGTTTCTCTCTCATCGATGTTTCTAACTCTCTAACCCTCTCCCTTCTTCTCTGTAAAAAAATCTATAAAATATACTAAAAAACAAAAAAGAAAAAAAGAACAACAGCTTTGCCCAAGCTGTAGGGGCTGTGGGGTTCTGTACCTGCTGGTCACTCTTTTTTTAAAATATATTTTTATTGACTTCAGAGAAGAAGGGAGAGGGAGAGAGAGAAACATCCATGATGAAAGAGAAGCAGGGATCGGCTGCCTCCTGCACGCCCCACGCTGGGGATGGAGCCTGCAACCCGGGCCTGTGCCCTGACCGGGAATCGAACCCTGATCTCCTGGTTCCTAGGTCAATGCTCCACGCCGAACGGGCAACAAACGTCATTGTTAGGGCTTCCCTAACCGACAGGCTCCTGGTCGGTTGGTGTGGATGCCGGTGGGCACTGCCTGCAGGGGTCCTGGTGGCACAGCCACGGGTGACCAGCAGACGGTCCAGGCCCCGGCTGCTCCATCCCTGCCCTGAGGCTGGCTGGCCGGCCCTTCAGAGGTGGCTTTTACGCTCGGCCAGTGGCTCTCAGCCAGGGGGGTGACGGCCCTCCTACCCCACGCCAGGGGCCATTTGCAATGTCTGGAGACGTTTCTGGTCGTCACAGCAAGGGGGGAGGGTTTTCCTGGCATCTCGGGAGGAGGGACCAGAGATTCTGCTCCGAATCCTACACTGCACAGGCCGGGCCCACTACCCGGTCTCACCCAAACCCCAATGTCCAGAGCGTCAGGATTGGAGAAACCGGGTGTTAAGCCTCTGCTGAGGGCGAAACCGAGCACTAACCCTAGTCCTCCCCGCTCTTTCCCCCTCCCCCGCCCTTTCCCCCTCACTTTATTTACCAAAGAGGTAAAAAAAAATCTGTTATTTTTTCCAAGTGCATTTCCCCCTGTATCTTATCAAGAACCACCAAGTTCAGCACACCCGTGATTAGTCACTTCCATTAACAGTGTTTATTTTGGGGTTCGTGTTTATTTTTGAAACGTGGTCCTCCCCTCCCCCTGCCTCTTGAGGAGTTAAACACTGGTGGTGCCCGGCCTGGCTTTCTAGTACAGTCTCCTCCACACTTTCCTAAACCCACTGGGGGGCGGGGGAGGAGGGGCGGCTGAGCTACCTCTGCTCCCTACTCCTTCAGATGGGGGAGGTCCGCCGAGGACTTGAGGTTCTCTTAAAGTGGCCATGGTGCTCTGCCCTTTATTTCTCAGATTCCCTTGGAAACCCTGTCCCTTAGGGATTCCAGGGCCAGAGCTGAGGCTGTCCTCCTCGCTGTCCACATCTCAGGAGACCAGAGACTGGGGTGGTTTTCTCCATGGAGTCACAGGCCAGGAGAGTTGGGACTTGGGGGTCCCTCCTGTCCCTCCCCACCCGTCCCCTCATCCCTGCAGGCTGGTCTCGGGGCTATAGGTAAGGAGAACTCCAGCTCTGCCTCCCACTCACCCACCCGTCCATCTTCCCACAAGGCACTCCGCTCTCCCTCCCTAGCCAGAAGGGCTACACCGAAGGACCCCAGACCACAGAGGAAATCTCAAGTTTTCCTCTGTCTTTTTTTCTTTTTTAATATATTTTTATTGATTTATTTTTTTAAATATATTTTATTGATTTTCCACAGAGAGGAAGGGAGAGGGATAGAGAGTTAGAAACAACGATGAGAGAGAGACATCGATCAGCTGCCTCCGGCACACCCCTTACTAGGGATGTGCCTGCAACCAAGGTACATGCCATTGACTGGAATTGAACCCGGGACCCTTGAGTCTGCAGGCCGATGCTCTATCCCCTCAGCCAAACCAGTCAGTGCTTTATTGATTTTTAAAGAGAGGAAGGGAGAGGGAGAGTCCTGCAGGCCCCACACTGGGGATCAAGCCTGCAGCCCGGGCCTGTGCCCTGACCAGGGATGGAACTGTGACCTCCTGGTTCCTAGGTCAGCGCTCCACCATGGAGCCACGCCAGCCCCTGGCAGGTCTTCCTCTTTGATTGGGCACCACCCACCGTGGCCCTCTCTTCTTCCCTGAGTCCCAGCAGCCGCTACATCCCCAGGAGGCCACCTCCGGAACCCCCTGAGCGCGTGGAGCCCCTCCTCATTCTGGGGGGTCTCCTGGCCAGTCTTGTACAGAAGCACTGGCCCCAGGATGCAGCCTGCAGGGCAGGCCCTAGGAGGCCTGGCTTCCTCTCCCCTCCCCCTCCCCCCCACTCCTTCCTGGGACATTTATTTGAATACCACCAGGGAGTGGGGGACTGGTGGGGTGTTTATTTGTTTAAACATGGGTGGTTCCTCCAGCGGAGGGTGTCAGGTTTCAAGGTTGGAGGACCAATGCAAACAGAGAGTGGGTGGTCTGGAAGGAGCCGGGGCCTGGAGCCAGGGGTGGGAGTGAGAGACCCCAGTCCCCTCCTTCTGTCTGTAGGTGGGAAGGCCGAAGGAAGGAAGCCTGACCTTGATCATGATCCGGTTACCTCTTCTCTATCTGTAAGGCCCAGGGACTCGGGATATGTGTGTTCAGACGCCCAGACATTTGGAAATCATTGGGCAATTATTTAGGGGCGATGCTCCGATTAATGGATCCGGAGGACTTTGGTGACTCTCTGGGTGCCTTGGGGAGGGGCGGAGGGTGCAGGCTGGACTGGTTCTAAGGGCAGCCCTGCCCCGACAATTCTAGAAAATTCCTAAAAAGCCGGATGGCGAGTTTCTTTCCTGGGAGAGTTTGGGTTGCTGACCAGAATGGATGGTTCTGCCTGGTATCCCAGGGCCAGCCTCCTTCCTGGGTTCAGTTAGCCAGAAAAACACCTCGGATTGGGGTTTTGCGTCCCATAGGCCCTGAGAGAGCTTGGAGTTTTGTGTTCTGCTGGTGGCTGTCAGGTGCAGATTAGGTGTAAGTACAGGTGTGGGTGTAGGTGCAGGTGTGGGTGCAGGTACAGATTAGGTGCAGGTACAGGTGTGGGTATAGGTACAAGTGTGGGTGTAGATATAGGTGTAAGTGTAGGTACATGTGTAGGTACAGGTACAGGTGTGGGTGTAGGTACAGGTGTGGGTATAGATACAGGTATAGGTATAGGTACAGGTGTGGGTGTAGATATAGGTGTAGGTATAGGTGTGAGTGTAGGAATAGGCGTAGATGTGGGTATAGGTACAGGTGTGGGTATAGGTACAGATGTAGGTGTAGATATAGGTGTGGATGTAGGTACAGGTGTAGGTACAGGTATGAGTGCAGGTACAGGTATGGGTATACGTACAGGTGTGGGTGTAGATATAGGTGTAGGTATAGGTGTGAGTGCAGGAATAGGTGTAGGTGTAGGTACAGATGTAGGTGTAGGTACAGGTGTAGGTGTAGGTACAGGTGTGAGTGCAGGTACCTGGACCACACTTTGAGCAGAAAGAAATGGGGGACCTGTCCCTCGTCCCCATCACGAAGTCCAGAGGGTATCAAGTGGGACGTCACTCTGGGATCATCTGTGAGCTTTAAAACAAACTGATGCCCGGGAGGCGGAGGGTGGGGGTGTCACCCCAGAAATCCAGCTTTAATTGGTCTGGGGTGCAGCCTGGGCAATGAGATGGAAAAACCCCTCAAAGAAATCAAAACCTCAGTCGATTCTAAGGTACAGCCACTGATTGAAGGTTATGAAGTGACCATGTGGGGTTATGAAATTTGAGGAAATGAACTTTTTGCCCTGAAAGGACCTGCAGAGACTCATCACCAGGGTGTGTGTGTGGGAGGGGGTGTGGGGAATGGGGGTCACTTTTCTAACAAAGGCAGAAGGTCAAAGCCACTCCCCCCTCCATTCTCCCCAATGAGAAGGGTAAATGGCCAGCTGTGGCTGAGCGCCAGTCGCGTTTCCTTAGCTCATTTTATCATCACGGGGACCAGGGAAGGCAGCGTGAACCTCCTGTTTTAAAGATGGGGACATGGAACTGGGTGCAATCGAGTGACCCGCCCACGGTGACACAGCTTAGCCCGGGATCTGAGGCAGGTGTACCTGGCTTCCGTCATTCTAGTGCCTTCGTGACCTATGCCACGGGGTTGGAAACTGCCACCTGTGGGCCCTGACTGGCCAGTGTCCTGTTTCTATAAACCAAGTCTGACTGGGCACGGCCTCCCACTCACTACGTGCTGTCTGTCTGCTTTCCCTGTGACGTGGCAGGTGGAGCAGCGGCCACGGGACCCCCTGGCCTGCCGAGCCGAGCTGGTGAGGCGGACTGGTGAGGCAGCCAGCCCAGAACCAGGCAGGGATGAGCTCGAACTCAGGGTCACTGCAACTTCCGCCTCTGCTCGGACCTTTTTCCTCCATCCGTGGCTTGCATCTCGCTCTTGAGAGTTGCTGTTTTCGTAAGAGCAGGAGGTCTGGATCGCAAAGCCAGGACCATCACCCAGCTCTCTGGGGACCTGGGGGGAGGGATGCAGCTGCCGGCCAGGCCACCCTCCACTCCAACACCCTGGGAGGCCCGCGTGCAAAGGCTGCTCCTGCTGTTGGGGGGCAGGGGATGCGGGCGTCAGCAGCAAACAGGCTTCCTCCCATCCCCTCAGCCAGGGCGGGAGAAAGCCTGTCAAGAGGTCAGCAGGGAAGAGAGGGGGCGGAAATGCCAATCAACCCTTCAGAGCCCCACCCTCTTGCTGCTTCCAGCCAGTGAGTGGGGGCAGAGCATCCCTGACCCACCCCTAGGGGCCGAGGGCAGGGTGCACAGAGGAAGTGCATTTGGGAATGATTCTCCATTTCCTGTTTGGTTTCTGTCCGGGGGCCTTTGGGATATGCTAACTCCTGTGATGTGTGTATATATCAGCAGTGTGCGTGTGTGCGTGTGTGTGTGCATGTGTGCATGTGTGTGTGTGTGTGTTCACCCTTTGCTACTTTCCCTCTTCGGGGGCTTGTTTGCGTTTTCTGTTGTGGTTAAAGGTGTGAGCAGAGCGGGGCGCCCAAGCTCCCAGCCTCCTCAGGGAGAATTTATGGAAAAGGCGAGGCGAGCGGTGGGGAGGGGTGGGGATTCCCTTGCCTGTGTCCTGGGGCTTTGGCCCGGGAGCCCTATAGAGTCCATTTCGGGGGGACACAGCCGGTGAAGCTGTGAAGGATGTGTTTGGGCAGACAAGCATTTATTTAGTGCTGGCTGTGTGCATGAGAGACAGAGGCACACAGAAAAGCCCAGTCTTGTCCTCTAAGAGGAGAGAGAGAGAGAGAGAGAGAGAGAGAGATCAAAGTAGTGTGATACATTGCCAGGGCAGAAATAGGCAGTGATTGGGGTGGGGATGGGGGGGCTAGGGCCCTCAGGAACACGTTAGCTCAGCGTTCCCTCCCAAGCAGGACCGAGGCTCCGTTTCCCAGCCGAGGGCCCGGGCCCCTAACCAACCGCCATCGGAATAATGACCCGGGCAGCCCTGCTGAGCCCTCACACTGTTGGGATGACACGGCAGGTGGGCACCCTCGACAGCCCCCCTGGGACACCAGCCTGAGCCTGGGGTGGCATTGAGGGGGGAGGGGGAGACAAGGGAGAGAGGAGCTGGCACCTCAGGGTGACTTTAACCTCAGGGAGACTGGGGGTCCAGGGAGGACGACCCCATACTTCCCCAGGTGCAGGAGGTGATCTGCTTCCTCCTCAGTAAATACCACTTCATCCCTCCCCGGGGAGAAGGAGTGCTCCCCCTTTCAGTACCTTCCATCCCCTCACCCACGCTGGGCCCGGCCCCGCAGTGTCACCTTGCCTGGAGGGAGACAGGCTGAGTGTGCAGCTGGCCCTGTGTCTTCCAGGCAGACCGAGCGAGTGCCACTCACAGCAGAGACTGTGCCTGAAGCCACAGGCCTCAGGTGGCACCTGAAAGTGACAGGTGGAGGCAAAGAGAGGGGCCTAGACACAGGGTCTTGCCTGCTAACTCCCCACCCCCCATCCCTTTGCACAACTTGCTTTGCTGATCATGTGCACAGGGCCGGGCTTGGTGGAGGTGCAGCTGGGGGAGCCCAGGATCTAGGACTGTAACTGGGGTCCCCTTGCTTCAGAAAACCCCGCACAAGGCGAGGCCTCTGGGTTGACCAGCCGGGGGTGGGGTGGGCCCCTTTGCCACCTCCTCCCACCCCTCCCGGCCAGCCTCACCCTTTGTCCTAAGAGCTGAGCGGTAGAGACTCCTGGGTGAGGTAACAGGCTATTTATTGGTGCTTCGATCTGTGTGGGAACTCCACACCTTTTCCAGAGCTGCTCAAACCTGGGCCGCCCCCAGCTCATCACCCTGAGGGGAGGCAGGAAATAAACAGGGGCCCCTGTGATGACAAGCACACGCCAGCTCGGCACCCCCACCCCGGAGCTTCTGACCCCGCCTGTCCCGGCAGCCCTTCCAGACAGATGGCTGGCGGGTCCCCCCCGCCCCCCCTTACAAAGGCACCATGAGCCACGGACAGGAGTGCCTGGCCTCCTGCCAGAGACAGTGCGGGGAAGCTGCTGCGAGAGAATCTTCCAGAAGAGCTGGGGTTCCCTTTCCCCGACCCTGAAATGGAAGGATCTCAGAAGTCAGTGGATTTCTGGGTGTTTCTAATCCCTCGGCTAAGTTCCTCTGAGGTTTCCATCCAAAGTCCCATCCGCTGGCCATCCCTGCAGGGAGGAAGGCTGCCTTTGATCATTTTACCTTTGATCATCTACCTTTTTAAAAGACTCCCAATTTGCCTGTTTTGAAGATTTCTATACATATGAGAGGCCTGGTGCACAAAATTTGTGCACTGGGGGAGGGGGGGCGGTTGTCCCTCAGCCCAGCCTGCATCCTTTCCAATCTGGGACCCTGAAGGGAATATCTGACTATTAGTTTAGTCTCAATCCCTGGATCCCAACTGCTCACCTACCTGCCAGCCTGATCACCCCCTAACCACCCCTCAATTGCCCTCCCCTGCTGGCCCAGTAACTCCTAACTGCCCTCCCCTGCTGGCCTGGTCGCCCCCAACTGCCCTCCCCTGCTGGCTTGGTTGCCCCTACTGCCCTCCCCTGCTGGCCTCGTTGTCCCCAACTACCCTCCCATGCTGGCCATCTTGTGGCAGCCATCTTTGACCACATAGGGGCGGCCATCTTGTATGAGGGTATGAGGGTCAATTTGCATATTGCCTCTTTATTATATAGGATATGTATATGTGTTTGTGTGCTTTTTGTGCACATATGCACGATGTGTAAAGGATTTACAGAGGACTAAGCCCCTACATGTAATAATAGCTGGTTTCCCCGATACCCTTGTGCTTGGGAGAGGGACCAACTAACTCTCTCGGTTTGCTGGGAACTGTCCCGATTTTCAAGCTGAAGGTCACCGGCCTCCTTCAGGCTCCCTAGGACTCAAGCAAATGGGCTGAGCTCTTGCCAGTGTGGCTCAGTTGGTTGGAGCATCATCGCGTGTACCAAAGCGTGGCAGGTTCAATTCCAGGTCAGGGCACAAGCCTGGGTTGCGGGATCTACAGGGTGTGTGTGGGAAGCAACCCGTCGATGTTTTTCTCTCACATCAACGTTTCTCATTCTCTCTCTCTCTTTCTCTCTCTCAAACAATCAATTTAAAAAATGGGGAAGGCTGATGACCATAGAGCAGCCGTTTGAGGGCCATTATCCCACATCCTCAGGATGCCACTGCCAGCTCGTGTTTTGAGAGAAGGAAGGGAGGTGGAGCTGTTGAGTGAGTGGCCTAAGGAGCCACCCAGGTCAGTGGTGAGGACGGAATGGCTCTTAGCCTTCCTCCAAGACCGTACGGGTTTACCTCTCAGATTCACAGATACAAACGGGCAGAGCTCTGCAGGGACCCTCGTCCTCCGCTGGTGCCAGGGGGTGTCCCAGGAACACATCTGCCTCTGCTCATGGCCATGGCCCACTTCCTGAAAGTGTCCACTCCTGGCTGCGCCGGTGTCACCTAGAGAAAGGGATGATTGGGTGTCACTGGGTCTCCTGGTGGCCGCGTGGAGTTGTTAGAAAGCAGGTTCAGACCATTCTGCCTAGGAGGCTGTGGGAGCAGGGGTCTCCCTGGGAGTGTGCTGGGGGGCAGGAGAGGGCCGGAGAGGCCAATGGGGGGGGAAGGAAACATCTGAAATACAGTGGTACCTCAAGATACGAGTTTAATTCATTCCGTAACCTTGAGGCGTGGGAAACTATGAGACACTCGAGTCGCTGTAAACTGGTGAGTCATGTGCAGCTGGCCGATCCGCGCGATGACTCCTATCTCAACTGTTGCCCGTATTTCAAAGCAAAAATTGCTCACTCGATGGCTCGTGTCTCAAAAATCTCGTATGTTAGGGCACTCGTATCTCGAAGTACCACTGTACTTTCAATAATAAAGAATTTAATATAAAAAAATAAAAGAAGGAAAGAAAAAGCAATGGCAGCGGCCGGGGCTGCGGGCTTCGTATAGGACAGTGGTCCCCAGGCTGAGCGGTGATTACAGGGAAGCCAGCCAGGACCAGCCTTGGGGCCGTTTCCCGGGCTGCCGGGTCCCATTTTGAGGGGAAAGTGTAGATCCCCGGGCAGCAGGGGATGGTTCCCCGGCACCCCCCGTCCCAGCCGCAGAGACCCCCATCCCGGTCCCATTGCAGTAATCACAGGGTAGGCCCAGGCCGGGCCGGGTTGCCACAGCAACCGCTCTAATTTCTTTTAATCCCAGTGTTCCTTCCTAAAGGGACCTCCCCGGGCCCCCCCCCCCCCGCGCCGTGTTTTAATTGTAATAACTTCTGGGTTTGGGGGAGGTAATGACCATGTGTGTGGGGAGCCAGGGTTGGCCTGGCTCCATCCCCCGCGTTGCCCGCCCAGCTGCGCCAGGCAGCCCTGCGCCTCCCAGCAGGAGCCCAGGGCGGGCGCGGGCAGGGGCTGCCAAGGGGGGGTCTGCGGCCTCGCGCTAATGAACACAAGCCGGGGACGGGGCCACGCGGGGTGGGTGTCCGGAGGCCATTTACGGCCACCACCGCTCACCCCCGTGGGCCCGCTCTCCCCCACCTCGGTGCCCACCGTGAAGGGAACCCCGGGACCAGGGACCTGGGTTCCAGTCGCCAGGATCTTGCCGGGACGCCGTTCCCCAGGCCTGTCCCAGGTGGCTGCCCTGTTTCCCCGAAAATAAGACAGGGTCTTCTATTAATGTTTGCTCCCAAAGAGGCACTAGGTCTTATTTTCAGGGGATGTCTTATTTTTCCATGAAGAAGAACGAGGTACACATTTATTGTCGAATAAAAAAAAAAGGAAATGTATGACCTGTCGATGGTACGGTAGTCGTTGTCATCTTAAACCAGCTCACTGATGGGCTGCAGCGCAGCCGGAGCTGTTCGGGCAGGGCGAGGTCTCTTTACATCAGGAGTCAGACACCTGACGGTAGCTTCGGGGGGCCTTCTATTCCGGGGAGGCCTTATTTTCGGGGGAGGCCTTATATGACAGCGAGAGGCAAACCTGAAAGTAGGTCTTATTTTTGAGGGATGTCTTACTTTCGGGGAAACAGGGTACATAGAAACTCTTTAACTGGTGAGGCCCCAGGTCCTGCCTTTCCAGCCAGTTCCTGGGCCACGTCTTTGCCACCCGGCCACGGGCCACAACCTCAGTGGCAGGCACTAGGGACATCCCAGTCCAGCAGAACCGTCTGCAGAGGTGGCAGTGCCCCGCATGTACGCAGAACCATACATTCACCAGCCCCATCCCTGTGAGGCCGTGGAGCAGCTGACGTGTGCCACCGAGGAAGGGAATCCCACGTTTTGCTCTGTTCATCCCTTCACGTCTCAGTAGCCACGGGGGATTGGGAGCACATCGGCCCCATGGTCAAGGCAGGCCCAGGCTCGGCTGGCACCGCCCCCTTTCTCCCGGCACAGGCACCGGTCCCCATGCACCCAAATCTGCTCCCCTACCCCTTCCCTCCTGTCCACCCTGCCCTGCAGAGGCCCAGCCCCTCTGTCTCCTCCACACAGCCCTTCTCTCTGACGTCCGTCTGTCTGTCCTGCCCGAGATGGGCCTAAGAGCCAGGGCCTGGCTTGGAAACAAGACCCGTCGAGTCCACGCAGGCCCAGAGTTTCTGGGGAGCCCTGAGGTGCCGTTCACTCCCAGTGACACTGAGCGACAGTTTTCTGGGGACACAGTCCTGATGGGAAGCGCCGGGTCCTCCCTTCACCCTCCGGAACCCTCCTGGCCGGGCCTTCCTGCTCGCACGCTGACATATTAGCTCTTTAGCCGGGAGTCCAACAGCAAAATATTTCTGAGATTGTGTGCGCGTGCGTGTGCATGTGTGCATGTGTGTGTGTGTGTGTGTGTGTTTTCTTCTCATTTAATGTGCCAGACAAGCCTCCCTGTAATTAAAACCAGAAACAAGGGCCAGACTTAGGCAGAGATTTGAAGGCTGTAAAATTCTAGCGCAGGTTTATGTAAAGCAATTAAAAAGGGAGTTAAAAATTGTTAAAAAATTAAACACTAATTACTTTTTCTCCCCGCCCCCCACCCCTCCTTACCCCCTCTGGTTTCTTCGGAGCTGCGTTGGCCGGGGCGCTGGCAGAAAGGTATAAAAACGGAGAGAAAAGGTTTGCCCCGCCGCCGTGAATGGCATTCAACAAATGCGCCTTTGCAGTTTGCAGCCGGACCCATCTGCTGTCAATTAGCCGGAATCATGCCTTTTCAATTAAAGCGGCTTAGGGGCGTCTGGTAGCGCACGGGGTGTGTGTGCGCGCGGGTGGGGAGGGGGCCCGCGGGGCGGCTGTGGGGGGCGGGCGGGAGGCGAAGTCGGATTTCGGGCTGCGAGGTGGAAATATCTTTTAAAAGGTGTGATCCTGTTTTAGCGTTTTCCATATAAAACGGGGCATTATTTGCGGTGCTGTGGGGAGCAGTGAAGGGTGGAAACGAAGTTGAGGAGGTGAGCCTTGAGAATTGGGAGCCCGGGAAGGCCTGGGCGCCCCCGGCTCCAGAGCGAAAGCTGGGTGCTCTGCCTGGAGGGGGTGGGGTGCCGGGGGGGGGGATGCTGAGACCACCGGGCCATGGGCATCAACGGGGCGGGAAAGAGGCTGAGACCTGGGGCTCTTGGGGACACAGACACCCTTCCGTGGGGCGACAGTCGCTGAAACATGGGAACCGGGTGACCCGCAGAGACACGTTCTCCCTGAGGCCGGCCAGCAAGGGGGGAGGGGAGAGAATTGCTAGTCTGGTCTCTTCCAAGCAAAATGGACTTTTCCCTGGCCGGTGTGGCCCAGCGGTGGAGCGTTGACCTCTGAACCAAGAGGTCACGGTTCGATTCCCCATCAGGGCACCTGACTGGGTTACGTAAGGGCTTGATTCCCCAGTGTGTGGGGCGTGCAGGAGGCAGCCGATCCATGATTCTCTCTCATCACGGATGTTTCTCTCTCTCTCACCCTCTCCCTTCCTCCCAGAAATCCATGCAAATATACAGTGGTACCTCGAGATACGAGTGCCCTAACATACGAGATTTTTGAGATATGAGCTGTTGAGCGAGCGATTTTTGCTTTGAAATACGAGCAACATTTGAGATAGGAGTCATCACGCTCGGATTGGCTGGCTGCACACGACCCACCAGTTTATCGAGACTCAAGCGTCTCATAGTTTCTCACGCCTCAAGGTTACGGAATGAATCAAACTCGTATCTCGAGGTACCACTGTATTTTAAAAATAATAAGTAAATAATAAACAAATAAAATGGACTTGCCACATCCTCAGATGGGCTGAAGGCAGTGGGCGTGGTCTGGGGCAGAGGGGAAAGAGGACCCGTCTCTGGAGACCTGGTGGCGGGATCTGGGTTTGACCCGGCCGGTCGTGTAAGCACTGGGCCTTGGGTCCTGGGGGCAGGAGGGGAAAGGTCAAGCTGAGTTGTGGCTCCCCCGAGACCAGAGCCCTGGAGCTGAGGAGTGGCCAGACGGGAGCATTGGGGTGTCTCTGCTTGTGGGACCCCTCTGCCTTCCCTGTGCCCACCCTGGCTTCCCAGCCTGCGTTGATCCCCGAACTTCTGAGCTCCTGGTTCCACCCCAGGTTCATCCAGTGGGGTGGCACCGGAGACCAGGCCAGGTTCAGGGCAGGCATGTGGGTGCTTGGGTTCGAGTCCACGTGGCCTCCTCGCCCTTGAAGAAGGACAGCAAGTTGGCCTGATCCCCGATTCAGGAATGAATGCGCATCCTCTCCTCCTGCCCCCTCCGCAGCGGGCGGGGGAGAGGTGAAGTGTGTGGTCCGCTGAGGACTGTTTATTTTCAATCACCCGGCCCACCTCCTGCCTGCCTCCGTGCCCTCGGCGGGAAAACCCGCTCCTGCTGGGGGCTTAGAGCAGAGCCTGGGTGCTGGAAGGTCCGCTGGCAGGAGCTGGGTCCCTGAGACTCCGGTCCATATCGGGACTAACAATCACAATAGCTGAAAGGGACCAGGCCAGCGGTTCTCAACCTGTGGGTCGCGACCCCTTTGGGGGTCAGACAACACTTTCACAGGGGTTGCCTAAGACCATTGGAAAACACAGATACGGTTCATAACAGTTGCAAAATTACAGTTAGGAAGCAGCAACAAAAATAATTTTGGGGGTCACCACCACATGAGGAGCTGTATTAAAGGGTCGCGGCGTTAGAGTTGAAAACCATTGGACCAGACACGCTTAGCGCCATGACGCCCTGGCCCCAGCGTGTGGCACAGAACCCTTCATTTCTCCCTCCCGGCCACGGTCTGACGCTGGACCGTCCGTCCACAGCCCAGGCTTGTGCGGGAGGACACGCAGCCACAGAGACGCTGAGCTAGTGGCCCATTCACACAGCTCCTGAGCGCAGAGCGGGGATTCGAACTCAGGCGGCGGGGTCTCCCCGTGCCCTGTGCGAGCGCTGCCTCTTGGAGGAGGTGGCTCCTGAGCACCGCCCCCCAGCTGCGTGCTGCTGTCCCCCTGGGTCGGGGTGCAGAGCGAAGGGGAGGTTGGTGGCTGGAGGCCGCCCTGGCATCTCCGGGCAGAAGGTCGCGGGCATGAATGCTGGCGCAGCTGGAGTAGAACCCTCTCCGTGCCACCTGTGCAGCCACCTCAGCGTCATCATTGTCTCCATCCCTCTTTGGGACAAGTAGAGCGACCCCTCCCCCCACCCTCCAGCCTCGCCCTTGAAGAGTAACATTTCCCGCGTGCCCAGCACGGAGGAGACGCTCCGCCAGCCCCGGGCTCTTTGCCTTCCTTCCCGGCGACCGCTTTCCAGGGTCCGGACCCGGTTTCTTCCTGGCCCCCGGCCGGGGCGTGTCGGCGGGATACGGTTGCAGGTCTCTGTCCAAGTGATTCACTCTCGGCGCGACCCGGGTGGGATGCGGTCCGCAGAGCGGGTGACACCCCTGCAGGCCAGGCACTCCCCCACGCTGAGCCGTCCCAGCACCAGGAAGGCCACCCGCCCGCCCCCGGACCCGAGGGGCCCTGCCCTGCGTGGCAGCTGGAAGGAAAGACGGATGCCAGCTCAGCTCCTGTTCCCCGTCCACGGCTCCCTCCGGCGGCCTGGCGCCCCGTGGATCGGCAGCGAGGGCCGGGCCCTGCCAGCCGCCCTCGTCGGAGCCCCGTAATCCGATGGATGGCTGAGTGCGGTGACCCGTGACGGGGGCTGCCGAGCCTCCTGAGCCAGGCACCGTGTTCCCCGCCGCCTCCGAGGGCGGCCGAGAGGGTGCCGCCTGGCTCCGCGGCGCTGGCAGGGGGCAGGGGATGGAGCCCGGGGCCGGAAGCTGCCTCCACTGGCTGCACAAGGGTACCTGGTGCCCTGCGGGGTCCTCTCTGGGTCACGGGAGGGAGGGCGGGAGCTGACGGAGCAGGAGTGGCCGGTGGACACAGGCAGGACGCCTCGGGGAGCCCCAGGTGGAGACACTGCTTCCGTGGGATAGAGGCCCTCACCATCGCCATCCTCCCATGCCCCCTGAGCGTGGCACAGGGCAGTCCCCAGGGGCCAGGGGAGAGGTGCACCAGGACTGCCTGCTGAGCCCTGACCCAGCTCCTGGCCTCCCTCTGCCTCCCCCCACCCCACTTCTCTGCTCTTAGGACAGTGGGAGAAGCTTTTCTAAGCAAAAGTTGGGCTGCAATGGGAGAGGTACTTTTATTCAGGCGGCTCTGCAGGAGAGCAGAGGGCTGACCTCAGCACTGTCACGGGCTGGGTGACCTTAGGCAGGTTACCTAGCCTCTCTGTGCCTCAGTTTCTCCACCTGTCCCTGAGGACAAGTCACACTTCCCGGGACGGCTCCGATGATCTGAAATCATATGTATAAAGCTGGGCATGTGTAACACTCAGAGTCAACGGCTCCCTGCCTTTCCTCCTGCCTCCGAGCCCATCCCGTGTGGCTATCCCGGCCCCTCCTCCATCAGACCCCTTTCCTCGGGACCACCCCAACCCCCGGGGCCCAGGGGCCAGGCTGCATCTGCCTCAGGACCTCGGGAGGAGCCAGCAGGCCGGGCCAAACGGCTCCCCAGCCTGCCGTTAGTCACCGGAGGGAGCGGGAGGAAACGGGGCTGCTGGCTTCTCGCTGCCGGCGGCCGGCTGGGAGGCGGCCTCCTCTCCTCCCCGGGCGCAGGCAGAGGCCCCGCGGAGCTCGGGCGCGATGGTGGAGGGGAGCCAGCGTCTGGAATAACCCCCGCTGGCCCGGGTCCGCGTGTGTCTCATCCTCCGGGAAGGCGGCCAGGCCGCAGCGGCATCTGGCCGTCGGGGGCCTGGAGAGCTGCCCTTCGGTGGCTCATCCGCTGGTCCCCGGCCCCTGGCCCCCGGCGGCCACTCTGTCCCGCGGAGCCCACTTCTGGGCTTCACCTGCCTCCATGGGAGGGCATTCCTGGCTGCTCGGTTTCTTCGTTCTCGGGAAATCTCGACACCAACCAGGGAGGGGAGATGGTCCAGCTACTATTGTTGGGGGGCAGGTAGGAGGGAAGAGGGGGAGGAGGTCCCTGGAGATTCTTTTAAAAAAATATATATATATTTTATTGATTTTTTACAGAGAAGAAAGGAGAGTCAGAAACATCAATGATAGAGAAACAAATATCCATCAGCTGCCTCCTGCACGCCTCCTACTGGGGATGTGCCCACCCCCAAGGTACATGCCCTTGACCAGAATGGAACCTGGGACCTTTCAGTCCACAAGCCGACGCTCTCTCTACTGAGCCACACCGGTTTTGGCCCCTGGAGGTTCTTGGGTTCGTCCCGGGAGGTGGTACCTGCTGGCAGGAATTTGGGTCAGAGTTTCTGTCTGATTGGGCTGGGCCAAATGGACCCAACAGAACCCTGGTTGGAATCTGGTCGGGTTTCATGCTTCCATTCCAACATGCCTCCTCCAGGGAGCCCTCCGGAGTGCGTGTGTCCACCGCAGGTTTTCCTGATTCTCCCAGTGCGTGAATCGGCTTGAACAGCAGCTGTTTCTTTGTCCATCTTGCCCACTCGGTGCTGAGCTCCTTGGAGGGACCGAGTGTCCCAGTGCCTGACACAGGCCTTGGCTCAGGGGAAATCTCGCGAGATGCCTGGGGAGTGGATGCAGGGGAGCGGGGAGGGGAGAGGTGCACACCCTGGACGTGATAAGGATTGCAGAGACGGCCTCGGGAGGTCACCTCCCTGGAGGCCCAGGCCGGTGTTGGTGAGTCTCAGTGTCTGGGTGACGCCCCTGTGGCCCGCAGCACGAGGCGGGCAGACACGCGGCTGGCTGCTCCCTCTGGAGAAGCTGGTCTCGGGTCAGAAGCCCCGGTGCCCAGTTTCAAAAGCGTGGGGACTGGGCCTCGGTCCAGCCCGCTGCCAGTCAGCTGCCGTGCCCGCGAGCTCGGGACAGCAGGCCCGCGGTGGGTGGCAGGAGGGCCGGGCCCTGGGTGTGGCCGCACCTTCCCAGCCGTGACTCAGGCTCCCGGTCTCCTCCAAAGGGCAGAAATGAGCAGCTCCGCTCCGCTTCCCGGCTCAGAGGCGCAGACACTGTTTTGGAGGGAGAGCCGGGTAATGCCAGGCCCCGCCAGCCGGCCTGTGTGTCTCAGGTTTTGTGTGTCCCCAAGTGGAGGAGCTGAGCTGGTGACGCTGGTGGGTGGCTCGGACCGCGTGTGGGAGCGCTGTGGGCAGGAGTCAAAAAAGAAGGGCTAGCCGAAACCGGTTTGGCTCAGTGGACTGGGAGGTCCCAGGTTCGATTCCGGTCAAGGGCATGTATCCTGGTTGCGGGCACGTCCCCAGTAGGGCGCGTGCAGGAGACAGCTGATCGATGTCTCTCTCTCATCGATGTTTTCAACTCTCTATCCCTCTGTCTTCCTCTCTGTAAGAAATCAATAAAATATATATATATATATTTTTAAAAAGTGCTATCCATAGAGGCCGGGGCTAGTGAAGGCTTGGCTGCTGCATCGCTGGGCGGCATTGGGGAAGTCCCTCAACCCCTCTGAGCCTCCTCTCTTTACTGAGATTAAACTATTCTGCCTCCTGAGCTTCCAGAATGGGCAGGAGGCCATGGCCAGTGTGCTCAATGGTTAGAGCGCCAGCCCACGCATCAAAGGGTCCTGAGTTCGATTCCTGGTCAAGGGCACGCACCTGGGTTGCAGGTTCCATCCCTGGCCCTGCACACATTGGCAAGGCCACTGACCGATGTGTGTCTCTCACATAGATGTTTCTCTCTCTTTCTCCCTCTCCCTCTCTCTAAAAATCAACGGGGGAAAAAAATTAATCCTCAGGTGAGGATTCACGACAGCAATGAAAAACCCCAAACGGAATGGGCTGGATGGTGTGTTGCACAATGTACGTTCAAAAGTATCTTCCAGAAAATGCTCTAAGAATATCAAGCGCTATTGGTATTTGTTTCAGGTGGTGGTTCGAGGCTCAGGTGAGCTCAGTGCTGACCCCACCCATCAAATATCATTTCTCTCATTAGCTGTTCCCTGGGCTAACCCTTTTTCCCATAGGAAATTTATGGTGAAGTTATTCTGAGTTCTAGAGAAACCCCTGACAATCACTCTGTGTGTGTGTGTGTGTGTGTGTGTGTGTGTGTGTGTGTTCAGGATCTTTGCAGAGAAGAAGAGAAAATCATCCAAATTGGGTGTTTTCTTCAAACTCTAGTATCACGTGTCTCTTGGGTGCATGGCTTTCTGGTTTAGCATGTTCAACCTCCTCCGTTAGCTGGGTTCCCTGGAGCTCTCTCTAAGTCCAGAAGTTGGTTCTGCCCGTTCGTTTTGGCTCCTGATGGAGACAAAGGCCCCAGGAGAGGCAGAGAGACTCCCGGCAGCCGGGCTGTGCCAGGCTCAGGACGCCCGGTCAGGACCCCGCCCCCGGGAAACAGAGACATCGCCTGCGGTTTTGGAGTTTGGCAGACTTGCTGTGCCATCGACTCTCCCGGCTCCTCCTGGAAAAAGCCTGGTCTGTGCCCCGAGGGGAGAAACGATCCCTATGCTCCTGGCCAGGTTACTATTGAAACGTGATGGAGCCCCTTTCCGAGGCTGTTCTGCCTGAACCCAGTTTCTTCGTTAAATATTGCGTGTACAGCCTACAGTCTGATTCCTCCGGGGACACTCCGATGTAGCCCAAAGCCTTCATGTTACCGTCAACTATTTTTTTAAAAAAATATATTTTATTGATTTTTTACAGAGAGAAAGATAGAAAGTCAGAAACATCGATGAGAGAGACATCGATCAGCCCCGAGAGCTCAGCCAAACCCAGCGCGATGGCACGCCCCACTGTGGAAATGTGCCCGCAAGCAAGGTACATGCCCCCAACGGGAATCGAACCTGGGACCTTTCAGTCCGCAAGCCGAAGCTCTCTCCGATGAGCCAAACCTGTCTCGGCACCGTCAACTATTTATAAAGAAATACCATTTTATATCGTCCACTTGGGTGTACCCTCTAAGCCAAGATGTGGAAGAAGTTGATGAGTGAATGAACGTAAAATTACCAAGCGCAACGGGCTTATGTTTCCTCTGAGGGACGGAGACACAGGGACTTGGATGCACAGTGGAGTGGAGCGGAGAAATGAGAGGGCCAGGCCCTAAAATCCATGGCCCCGAAGCTTTCTTATTTTCGGAGGTCCCACCCTCGATGTTAGCAAAAGTGTAACAATGCACACACGCCCTGCATTAAGTATAATTTCACGGGGGGGAGAGAGAATAACATTTTATAACTTTGAGATCTGAGAAAAAAAGAGATTTATGCTTGCGATATAAACTTTATGATACTCCTTAGTAACTATTTGAGACTTCGCGTACATAACCATTGGCCAGTTACCAAAGCGATTTTTGTAGGTATTTAAATAACATTTGGTAAAAATAGGATTTGTAGCTCTTTCTGTTTCGGGGCCAATCCTTTTTTTTTTTCCCCCTTTAAGTTTCCAGTGTTTTCCTGAGCCCGTGAAAAGCCTACAGCTTCAGCCCTTGTGCCATGTAGTTGTCAGAAAGAGGCACAGGCCTGAGTTTGATTCCTGGCTTTGGAGAGAGCTGAGTGTCCCTCACTGTGGCACTCTGGAAGCCTCAGTGTTCCCATCTGTACATGGGACTAACTCGCTCTCCCTGTTTCCTATCGTTGTTGGGACAATGAACTACGAGACTCCTACCTACAAAGCTACCTGCTTGAACACGCTAGAACACAAAGCCGTGCACCCAAGAGACACGTGATTCTAGAGTTTGAAGAAAACACCCAATTTGGATGATTTTCTCTTCTTCTCTGGAAAGATCCTGAAAACACACACACACACACACACACACACACACACACACACACACACACACGGTGATTATCAGGAGTTGCCCTAGAACTCAGAATAATTTCACCATAAATTTCCTATGGGAAAAAGGGTTAGCCCAGGGAACAGCTAATGAGAGAAACGATATTTGAAGGAGATGCGGGAGGTTTGGAGTTTCCGTGAGGGGACACGCTTTTAAGGCTCTTTGAAACATCGACCGGGGAACAATTAGGGTGTGAATTAGGGAGCACTCGTATCAGACCCTGCAGAACCTCACCTTGGCCCCGCCTCTCCGTGGAGCTGCCCCTCGGTTGGGAACAGCGCCAGCACCCATCCGTCTGCCCATCCGCCCGTCGGTCCGTCTGTCTATCTGTCTCTGGCAGCTTTCTGTGGCTGAGAGTTCTCACCGATTCAGACCAGCCTTCCCCCTGAGTTTGACCTTGGAAGCTGCGTGGAGATGACCCTTGGCGGGTGGTGTCCCCCTAAAGGCCTTCCCCCAAGCACATGATGAACACTCGTGACCATGAGGCACACCTGAGCAACTCCAGGCGCCTTACCCAGCATGCCGTCTGGCAGCCTCACTCTTGTCTTCCCAAGACAAGAAGGGCAAAGCAGTGGACTGATGGGGAAGCTTCACACCGATGGGCATGTCATCAGAGGAGGTCTCAACAGCCACTCCGGCAGCAGGTTCTGCTTGGAGACCACGTGGCTTGGCGTTCTCTGGGTGGGCTGGGTGCCCTGGACATTCCTGACGGCGTGTAGGAAGCCCTGGGATCCGGGACACACCTACATCCGGGCTTGGGTTCCGTTAGACATAAGCTGGGTGGCTCCAGATACGCCGCCGTGGCCATGGAATAGTTGGGGCTGATCGCATATTGAAGTCAATAAGGATGATGATGTATGGGGGGAGATGGGATGCTTTCAAAGAGCACGCTCTATATGAATGAGGTTTGGTCGGGCTTGGTTGTCTGGCTAAACGAGTCCACGTGAGCCGGGGAACCGTCTTGTTCGGCGGATTCCCAGAGAGGGGTAGACAGCAAACCCCAAAGTCTCCATCCAAGGCTCATGGCAGGCCGCAGCGGGGCTCCAGGCCCCCCATCCTCGTCGGAACTTTGGTCGGTGACCTGACAAGAGATGAAGGAAGTCTTAAGGATGACGCAAGGCTGGGAGCGAGGATCCCCGATCGTCTCCATAGACCCCGAGAGCTCAGCCAAACCCAGCGCGATGGCAGATTTTCAGCTGCGGCTGTTCAGTTTCATGTGGTTTCAGACTCAGAAGCACCAGAACCAGATTAGAGAACCCTCCGTTGGCAGCAGCTCACATGACAGAGATCTGGGGGTTTCGGTGGACCACAAGCCTAATTGGATCCAACCGTGCGACCGTTGGTGAAAACGCTACAATCCTCGTAGGCCGCCTTCCTAGACATATGGCATCCAGACCCGGGGAGGTGATGCTGCAGGCTCCTCTGGCCTGAGCATCCTGGGTAATCCTGGGCATCACATTTGAAGAGGGAAAGATTGACCATGGGGGGCAGGCAACGGGGACGCAGTTAAAGATGTTGAAGTGGAGCCGAGACCGGTTTGGCTCAGTGGATAGAGCGTCGGCCTGTGGACTGGAAGGTCCCGGGTTCAATTCCCGTCGGGGGCATGTACCTTGCTTGAGGGTACATCTCCAGTGTGGGGTGTGCAGGAGACGGCTGATCTATGTCTCTCTCTCATCGATGTTTCTGGCTTTCTATCCCTTTCCCTTGCTCTCTGTGAAAAATAAATAAAATATATTAAAAAAAAAAAAAAAAGATGTTGAAGTGGAAGAACTGGGCCAGGAGAGACCCGCTCGGCGCTCCCTACCCCCTCATCTCTTCCTCGGCTCCTGAAAGCCAAGATGGGCCAGGCGCGAGTGCTTTCTCTCTCTCTCTCTCTCTCTCTCTAAATATTTTTTTGTAATGTATTTTATTGAATTATTACAGAGAGGAAGAGAGAGGGATAGAAAGTTAGAAACATGGATGAGAGAGAGACATCCATCAGCTGCCTCCTGCACGCCCCCTACTGGAGATGTGCCCGCAACCAAGGTACATGCCCTTGACCGGAATCGAACCCGGGACCTTTCAGTCCACAGACCGACGCTCTATCCACTGAGCCACACCGGTTCCGGCGGGCCAGGCTCTCTTGCAGATGGCCTGCCACCAGCTTCTGAGGATGGAATCTGGGTGGCACGGGCCCACCTTCTTTGCAGTGCCCTGTGACATGGCCTCCTGCTGACGCTGTGTGCTGGCTCCTCTCCTCCACTGCTCCTGAGCCTGGCAGAGTCTGCCCTGAGCATCCAAGGGTCCCCCCCTCTTGGAAGGCTCCCCCAATGGAACCTCCGCCCGGATGGTGACAGGAATGGAAAGCACATGTTTCCTGTCTGACATCACGCAGGTTTGGGGAGTGTTTTGTTCCAGCAGCGAGCGATCATCGCCCTGTGGCAGAGATCACCCAGATAGGATAGTTACACCCGAGCCGGTTTGGCTCAGTGGATCGAGTGTCGGTGGTGGACTGACGGCACGTACCTCGTTGCCGGCTCGCTGCCTAGCCCTGGCCGGGGCGTGTGTGGGAGGCAATCAGTGTGTCTCTCTCACACTGATGTTTCTCTCTCTGTCTCTCCCCCTCCCTTCCACGCTCTAAAAATCTATGGAAAAATGTCCTCTGGGGAAATGATGATGATGATGATGGTTATGTACCAATGGTGGCCATATACTAAGTCTCTGTGCTAGACCGAGGTGCTGCTTTGTCCTCCCAAGTCAAGGACCCTTAAGAGAATGAAAAGGGGGCTTGACTCCCCTGGAAATATTCCTGGGGGAATGGATCCTGTGGGAGCAATTATAACTCTCCCTCTTCCTGACTGCCCTCTCCTGTCTTTTTTTAAGTGATCTGTTCATAGCTCCCCCACTGGCTAGTTATGGATCTCAAGCCGGTTACTCAACTTTACTCTGTGGCTCAGTTTCTTAATCTGTAAAATGGGCACAAGATAGTACTATGTTATAGAGTTGTTGGGAGGGTTAAGTGAGCTAATCACACGACCTACAAGTAGGTTTTGGTTTTCATTTACAAGAAACTCCCCACTCAGGTCTTGGAAAGATGAGTCCAGTCAAGTTCTCCACAAATGAGAAGGAAACCAGGTTTTGGCTTTTAAAAAAAAAATAAATGATGGAGTTGAGGGCAGTGGTGACTGCAGGGGAGGGCGGTGGTGGAGAGGAAGGAGCTAGATGGTCACGTGGCCGCGGTTCCCTCGGGAGGACCCAGCAGCAGACGGGCTGTGAACTTGAAGGCAGATGCCTGGGTGCAGATGGAGCCACCGTCTGGGATACAAGGCACAGATGGTGGGTGCCCTGCGATCAGGGTTCCCAGAAGCCCCGGGGTTTGGAGGGGAGATCTGTGAAGGGCTCTGTTGGAAGAGGGTGGGGATCATCCGTTCCCGGGACAGATCTGCACAGATACCAGGAGGTGGGGTGTGGCTGAGGGCCAGAGTCTCCTGTCCCCTCCCCTCCCCTCCCCCCACCCCATGACCCTGCCTCGTAATTGCCGGGCGTCCTTGGAAAAGCCAGGTCATCTCTCTAGGTTTCACTTGGCTCACCTGTGGGCACCTGCTCGGTCATGTCCAAGAGGAGACGATGTTACGTGGGCAAACCGGGGCAGACTCACCTGCCAGGCACCCGTGCTGCCCAGGGCAGATGCCTCTAGTTCTGTTCTAGCTCAGAAGGAACCTCCTCGCCTCTTAGGCGGGCTCCCGCTGTCTGTTGAGTTAAGAGGCACCTGGGATCTGGAAGTGCCGGGCAGGGGGCTGGGTGAGGGGGGGGCAGGAGGAATGGCTTTTGCTTGGTGGACCTGGAAGCAGACATCCTCCATGGTCCTCTGGGAGCACCCTCCTTGGGGAGCACCCTCCTTGGGGAGCACTCTCGAAGGCACTGCAGGGCACGGGGACAGGTCACCCTGGACCCGCAGGGGGGGCGTGGGGAGGGGGGTGTCGGGAGGGGATGCCCAGGTGCCGGAGCCTCTCACCTAATAACTCAGGAGGCCTGCCGCCGGAGGTGTTCCTCGTTCCTCGGAGGCAGATAATGAAGCCTTCTTCCCGGGAGAGAACGCACCTTTCCCCTGCCCCTCCCCCTCCAAATAAAGTAATTAAACCGGGATTTCCGAGGCCTGACACCTCGCCCCCTCTCACTTCTGCAGAGAAGGTGGGGGGAGCCTTGGGCTGGGGTGGGAGGAGAGAAGCAGGACTGGGACGGGGCTCGGCTGGTGGCAGAGAGAGAGCAAGCGCAGGCCTAGGAGAAAGGTGTTGGGGTCCCAGAGGGCCCGGGGAGGGGCTGCTTTCCCAGCACCCCCATGACATATGGCTTGACACGTCCCCGGGTCTCCAGGGCCGCAGCTGGCGCTGTGCTTGCGACATGTGTTTGGCATTATCGGCATTTTAAAAATAATAGCCGTGGTCTTGAAAGGGGAGAGAATTAATTAAAATGCAGCTCGCTGCCACATTTGACGTTGTTATCGCAGGAATGCTCATCGGGAGAGGACCTCCCTGAGGGGGGAGGCTCATCCTGCCCATCCTCTCCCCCCCCCCCTGGCTGGGTCTGTACCCCAGTCTTAGGAGATTGCCCGAGAGGGACAGTCTTCGGTCTTAAAGTACCCTCGATGAAGGAAGTCTCTCTTGGTATTGTTAACTACATTGAGGAGCAGGACAGGGCAGACTCTTATGTTGTGTGTGCGATCGCCGAATTACACGGTGGTTGTATGGAGCAAGCTCTTTGAGGCTCATTCTCCTCGGGAGGCACCCCCCCCAAAAGCAGGCCTGGGTTCGGGGCGTCCTGTGCATACAGGGGGTTAGCAGCTCCCCTGGCCTCTGCCCATGAACTACAAATAGCTCCCCATACTCCCATGACAACCAAAAATGTGCCCAGACTCATCTACACTCATAAAAGAGTCAGATGAAAATTGACTGTACCTTCACGATGCCTACCAGCCAATCAGGAGTGAATATGCAAATTAACCCAACAAAGATGGAAGGTTAATTTGCATACACAGGCGCCGAGCAGCCGGTCAGCGGGGAGGGGGGGGGGACAGGGTGGGACGCTTGTTCCTCACAGCCCCAGCTGCTCCAGGCTCTGGGTACCGTAGGAAGGCAGAAAGGCGGCTCCGGCCAGAGGAAGGCTGTGCCGGCAGCCAGGGGAAGGAAGGTCCATTCTTGCATGAATCTTCGTGCATTGGGCCTCTAGTCTGTATATATGCAAAGCCAGGGACACAGACAACAGTGTGGCCAAGGCTTGGGAAGGGCTGGTGTCCGGAGGAGGGGTCAATGGGGAAAAAAATAACAAAGGAACCCAAAGTGGACATTTGTAACGCTTTCAACAAGGAAGATAAATGGAAAAGAAAGAAAAGGTGCCCAGACATCACCAAATGTGCCCGGCAGACAGAGTGCCTCCATTTGTGAACTGATCTAGGGAAAGGCTCTCTGGAATTCCTGCCGCCAGCCTGGGGCCAGGTGGAATGGGGGCTGTGTCTCAGAGAGTCCCTCTTCCCCCTCCCGCCCCAGCTCCGGGCACGCCCTCTGATCCGAGAGAGCTGACATGTGAGAGGAACCAGTGACGTGCTATGCAGGTGACTCACACTGGAAGGCGAACTAGAGCAGGTCATGTGGCAGCATCGCCTTCCCCGTCTTGCGTCCCAGTCTGCTTTAGGGGCTCGAATTGGCCGTCACCCTGAGCCTGTCTCATTGAGGTCGCTGTCCCGATGGGGTCAGCACGTTTTTAGAATCCGCCCTGAAAATGTGGTTGATTGTTGGGGCACATTTGGTGCTGTGGAGGGGATGCCATCCTCCTACTCCAATCAAAGGGACCCTGGACTCTGTGGGGGGAGGAGGGAGTGCCAGGCACCGTCAGCCCTGGGGCTCCCCACCTAGTGCTCTCCTGTCACCCAAGGCTGGGGACTGGCCACAGTCACCCCTTCCTCTCCCTACAACGTGCTCTCCCCTCCCACACTGTCCGGCACCCTGGCCCCTGATGTGCTGAGCACGCTCACTCCCCCTCCTCCTCCATGTCAGCTCCCGGCACCTTTCAGAGGAGGGGGCCACACCTGATACCTAGCCCTCCCCCCAAGTCAGGCTGTCACATCCCCCGAAATCTCTCCAAGGCACCGTCACGCCCTGCAATTGCTCTGGTTTGTGTGTCCCCCAAGTGTCTGGTGGGTTCCCCAGGAAGCGGACGCTCAGATGGAACTGGGGGTGTATTACAGAGAGAGAGGTAAGCTGGGGGAGGCTGCTGGAAGAAAGGGGGGGACGCTGGCTTGGGCAGGAGGGGCAGTCAGAGTGAAGCCCTGAGAAAGCTCAGTGCCCACGAGCAGAGACTTTCCTGGGAGGAGTCCCGAGTGGGTGGGAACGGCGAGGCCCCTGGCTCCCTGCCTAGCTGGGTCATGGCCCTGGGCTGCCCCTGGGGGGGGGGCGGGGCGTCAGCCAGCAAGCTGAGGGGACCTTGGAGACGCCGGTGACTGCAGGCTGTCAGCGGACATGCACCTGTCAGTCGGGAGACCCCCTTTCTTGAAGGGGTTCTGAGAGGCACGTCTCCGTGCCTGCCTATCGGGCCAGCACGCACCGCCTCCGAGAGCGGGGGTCTTGCAGATCGTCCTGGTGGCTGATCCCCACCCCCTAGAGACGATCTAGGCGCCTGATGGCAGCTCAGACAATACCGTGGAGAGACAGTGCGCATGCGAAGGAGGTGGGGGCAGAGAACGGCTGCTCAGTGCATCTCTGTTGGTTTTTCACCCGAGGCTTTGCAGACAAGACAAAAACCATGACACTCGCCTCCCGTGGGGTTGGAAATGCTGGGTGGGCGTCCTCTCCGGGGGCTGCTGTGTAAGCGAGGGGTGAGGAGTGGGGGGTTGGGGGTGGGGGAGGAACCACAGCCCCAGGGAACCCCAGGGGAAAGGTAAACACAGCTATCAGGTGGGCCGAAGGTGCATGCCAGGGGGCGGGGCCTGCCAAACCAGATGGCTCTCTGGTCTGGTTGAGCGCAGCGCCCTGGGTGGTTAAGCAAACTCAGATCCCGGGTTCCCAGAGACCGGGGCTGGGGGAAGGTGGGGAGATTGTCCCTCCCTAGGCCCCCCTCCTCCCGCGCTGGCGGTTCCCTCCGCCTGGGGGTCAGGCTGAAACGGGCTTGTCCCCCGACCTGCTGACCTTTCAGGAGCCACGTTGACGCTCAAGATCCCGAGATCCAGCCTCGCACGTAGGCAGCACACGGTGGTGCACACGCGTCTTCCTGGGTGGCAGGTGCCAGGGGGTGGGGAGAGAAGGGGTGAGTGTGAACTCTCTCACAGGGAGCAAAAGAAAGGGGGTTCCCTCCGGGAGGGGTGCTCAGCTCAGAGAGTGGGGTTGAACCTCCGTCTGTAAACGCAGAAACGCAAAAAAATACAACCTGAGTTTCTTCCAATTCCATCCTACAGGGTCGTGTCAGGATCCGCCACCCCTTTTCATTGGAGTCCCATCCAATTCCAGGGCTGGGGAAAGCGAAGGGGGTGCCCTCACATTAGGGGGCTAGCAGCCTGCTCTGTGTCAATCATTTGTCTACACTGGCTCCTCGCCACCTCCCGGCCACTAACGAAGAGGGTGGTGGCCACTCATCCGCACAGGCTGCGGCCGAGTTGTCTTCGGTTCCCAGTCCGGGCTGCTCCCAGGCCAGACGCCTGCACTCTGGCTTCAGGGCACCTTGGAGCCCAGCGTGGAGCCCGGAGTGGTTGGTGCCAGCTTCCAGCCTCGGGGGTGGCACACATGCAGTCAGGCACTCATAGGGGGTGGGGTGAGTCTCTCCATTCCTTTCTGTTGGTGAGACCCCCCTTGCATTGAGTCAGGAGCAGGTGGAATCGGGGGGGGTGGGGGGTGGGGAGGATTGGATACAGACCCAAAACTACCCTTTGGGGATCTCAACGACCGAGAACCCAGACGGAAGCCAGATCTTCTGAGTCCACAGGGGGTTGAAGTGGAACTGGGGTTAGAGCTCAAACTGAGAGAGAGACCCAGGTTTACAGGTGAGCCCGGCAGGTCAGCGGCGAGCCTGGGAACATTCTATTTCACTCTGTCTCTGTTTCCACCTCTCTACGTGGCATAAACATGGTGAAGATAGCCCAGCCGACGGGGTACAGTGGTTGAGTGTCATCCTATGAACCAGGAGGTCATGGTTCAATGCTTGGGTTGTGGGCTTGATCCCCAGGGTGGGGCGTGCAGGAGGCAGCGATCAGTGATTCCCTCTCATCATGGATGTTCCCTCTCTCCCTCTTCCTCCCACTTCCTCTCTGAAATCCATAACAATACACACTTTCTGAAATTGTGAGGATAAACTACAGTTTGTCTGTGGGGGCCTTAGAGCAGTATTTGGCCTTCCTCTTCGTGAGCGATGACTCTTGACTCCCTCCTGTTTCTCCCATGACAGTGGTCGGCAAACCGCGGCTCTCGAGCCACATGCGGCTCTTTGGCCCCTTGAGTGTGGCTCTTCCACAAAATACCACGGCCTGGGCAAGTCAGTTTTGAGGAAGTGGTGTTAGAAGAAGTTTAAGTTTAAAAAATGTGGCTCTCCAAAGAAATGCCAATTGTTGTGCTGTGAATATTTGGCTCTGTGGACTGATGAGTTTGCCGACCACCGTCCCATGAAGTCCAAAGAGGAGAGAACAGTCCCGCCTCTCTGGTTCTGCGTAGTTCATGCCTAGAATTCACAGGCCACTCCAGCCCTGCAGACCGAAATCAAGCAGGGATTACTCAGTCCTCTCTCGCTCTCCTGTCTCGGCTCTGCCCCCTGGGAGATGGATCACCCAGCGCCTCATCTTGGCACCGGCCGTGCCCGGGGTGACTCAGCCTCTTGTGATGCCCCCGCATGGCTGGGGGGCGGGCTCACGGCCCAGAGTCCCCTGCTGATAAGACGAGTTTCCTTATTGAGTATCAGTTTCTTCAGCCCATTGGCTGCCTCCCATTTCTCCTTGTCCCGCCCGCCCACCTGGTAGGAGCGCAGCAGCTAACACTTTAGAAGGAAATAGTGCCTAGGAGGATTCTTTCCTGGCGGGGAGCTCATGGTCTCTGGAGACCAGGAGTCTGCAGGGAAGATGGTGGGAAGGCATTTTAACCCACGGAGGAGGCAGTGTGATCGCACCTATAGCTTCTTCTATGCACACAGCCGGGCTCTGCCTTCTTCTAAGCCTCCATGCCTCAGCCTTGGTGTGTTCTTGGTCCAAGGTCACCACCCAGAGCCCTGAAGCTCGCGAGGCAAAGCAGATGTCCTGGGATTTCACAGAGATGCATAGCTTTGTGAGAGAGGAGAGCTCCGAGCTTAAGGCCACAGAGGGGCCGGGCCAGCCCTCCATGGGTCCCTTCTACACAAGACCATCCTCCTGTGTGGGGTCCCCGGGGGGGGGGGCCCATGAAGTGTGGCTCGCACCTCGCATTCCTCCCCTGTGAGTCTCTCTGGTTGAGGAATGACAGGTGTTTGGCCACCTCCCTTCCCCCTCCACACGAAACTGTCTTTCTTCTGACTCAGAGGGTTGGGGCTGAGAGGGCCCCGAGGGGAAGGGGCGCTGGGCTAGGGGAGCGTCTCCACCACCTCAGGGGCTGGGAGTATCTGGAAGGGGTGCTGAGTCAGTTAAACCGCCCGGGGGTCCCACCTTGGGGATTCCACTTGCTGGCTTCTGGCCACCCCAGGCAGAGGACAGGGGGAAGGGCTGGCCCACTTTGGCGAAGGTGTTTTACCTTATTTGGCCACATGGACGAGGTGGCAGCTGCCCAGAGATCCCTGCAGGCCCACAGCCTCCCTGCCGCTGTGGCTCTTTCTCTGCTGCTGCTGAGCCGGCCGACCGCGACCATGGCCGGTGACCGACCTCGAGGAGGTCTGGAGGCGCAGGTGGAGGCCTAGACTCGCAGTCCTGGAAGTTAGAGCTGGAAGGAATCCAGGAAATCCTTAGGACCCTCCAGCTCCCTCATCTTGCAGATCAAGAAACCGGGAGGCTGGGCTGGGGGGGTGTCCCGGGGCACAGGAGCAGTTAGTGGTAGAGATGCAAGCGATAGTCAGACCGACAGAGACACGCGTATCCAACTGGACAGGTGGTGTTGGACCTCAGCATCTGATTGTGATGGGGCATGTCATCCCTCATTAGATGGAAAACGGTGTGCATGCGCACGTGTGTATGCATGTGTGTGTGTGTGTGTGTGTGTGTGTGTGTGTGTGTTAGCCCCTCCCCACCCTGCCCCACCTGCTCGGTGCCCAGGAGACTAGCCTGTATGGGGGGTATGAGAAGACTCCCTCTCACTGAGTTTTAGGGGGAGACAGGTGAGGAGAAGGAGGAGAGTGAAGCTGGGGTATCCCCTGCCCTTCCCCCCAACCCCCGCCGCCCCGCCATTCTTCCCTCTGTGCTTTCAAGGGCCGCCGGGGAGCCGGTGGCTGGCACTCTCTCCCTCACCTTCCCTGCCCCTGCCCACACCTGGTGCAGCAGTCCCTTTCCGAACTCGCCTCAGATGACCTAATTGGATGTGTCATCCGTCCTTCCTGCCGGGGCCCTGACCCACACCACGGGGAATGCTAGGTGGGAGAGCTGAGACACGGGGTGGCGTGCACTTTTGCTTTCACATTCCTGAGGAGGCAGCTAAGCTTTGGACAGCCTCCCCTGGGAGCAGAGGGGAGCAGAGGGGAGCAGAGGGGAGCAGAGGGGACCGGGGGACGGAGATCCTCACCGGAACTAGTCAGAGGCTAGCCACTGGCTTTTGTTTTTTCTTTTGGGATCACAGTGGCTTCTCTTCTCGCGATGAAAAGCGTGAGGGTGTCATGTGATCACACGTTGCTGGTGCACCAAGAAAACAATTCGGGTGTCGGGAGGTCGAATGGTTTCGTCTGTCCTGTGCCAACACCAACCTCCGTCTTTCTAATGGGCCTCGCACACTTTCTTCTAGTCTTTCTTTTCAGGTGGTTCTGTACACACACATCTGGGGTGTCTGCGTGCCCCCACCCCCAAATAGATGTACACACTTTGAATAATTACAAAGGCAGTGCTTATAAAATGCGTTTCATGTTCATCTCATAGCTATCGGTGTGTTGGCGTGTGTATACATTTTTGGGGGGACACCCTATATGTATACACACAAACGTAGGCCTCAGCAAACACAGATTTGGCTCATAGTGTATGCAGCTCCTTGGGGGAGGGGCTGGGGCAGACACCTCCCCTCCCCTTCCTGTGCTCGGTGGCCATCGCAGCCCCTGGTGTCCTATCGGCTGCTCCCTGCCCCACTCTGTCCGCAGGAGCCGGCTCCTTGAACCCTTTCTGGTGTCCATGAGTCCCGCCCCCAGGACAGGGCAGTGTCGTGTTTTGCAATCCTTGTTCTGTGCAGGGAAGCCCAGCTCTGCTGTCTGAACCAGGTCTCCGGCTGGCATTCCCCATCGGTGGGTGACGCTGCCCCTCCCCAGCACTCGTGCAAGGTGACATCTGCAGAGGCTGGGCGACAGGTGAGAGGAAGGCGGGCCTCGCTTCCCCTCTGACCCACCCCAAGATCCGGCTCCCTCTCCTCGCAGCAAAACGGGGTGAAAAAAAAAAGGGGAGTGATTTGCTCCGTTCAAGAGAAAACTAATGACAGGAACGCCGCTGCAGCTGGGTAGCTGGGGCACGGCCGAGGCGGAGACCCCGTGGGCACAGGCCTGCCGCTTCCTGTGTGCGGGCGGGCGGGCGGGCCGACATCCTTCTGCCGGGCCGGCTTTGTTCTTGCTCAGCCAGTGTGCCGGGCCACGGGGTGGCCTCCAGACTCGGCTCCCGCGCCACCTTATCTGCCTCCCATCAGGCAGAGCTGCAGCAGAACGCGCTCTGAAGGCCCGCTCACCGCACACGCCACTTACAATCACCATCACGGGGCTGGGGCTGGGGCTGGGGCCCGCGGGGAGTCCGGGGTTGGGTCTCTCTCCCCCAGGTCTGGCTGCTCCCTGGAGCTCAGGCCAGCCAAGCCTGAGTGCCTGTTACTGTGCCCCACACCGCACTGAGTATGGGGGGGGGGGGGTCCCACTCCCCAGGGAGGCCCTGGATGGATGGTCCCAGTTAGAGAACAAGAGTTTCCGTTTCTCACAGAGAGTGCAGCGCCGGAAGCATGCATTCATTCAGCCCCTTTGCTCATCCTTGTTGGTTATTTAAGAGAGAGAGAGAGAGAGAGAGAGAGAGAGAGAGAAACATTGATGTGAAAGAGACACAATGATTGGTTGCCTCCCGCACGTGCCAGGGCCAGGGATCCAGTCTGCAACCGAGGTACTTGCCCTTGACCAGAATCGAATCCGGGACCCTTCAATCTTTGGGTGGATTCTCTCTCTAACCACTGAGCCAAACCGGCTAAGTCTGCACATCCATTCTTTAACGTCCTGTTTAAGAAGCTGCTCTGTCTTTTCTCTCTCCGGGCCACCACCCAAAAGTCCCAGAAAATGCATAACTGTCCCTCCTCACTCTAAGACAGTCCCGTTTCCGTGCACTAAGCGTGTTTCCACTCTCCAGAGCGGCCCGGGTGGCCCGGGTGGCACGTTGAGGGGTCTCCCTCACTACCCGGAACCCTCCTTGGCGCTGTGAGAAAACCCAGAACCTTCCTAGACACTGAGACCGGGCCCGGTACTGAGAAGGACCCTCGGAAAGGCTGACTTTTGGAGCAGTTTGTCCATGTGATTCTCCCAGAGATTTGAGGCCTTGCAAAGCATAGGCAGGGGCCTGGGGACGGCTGTGTTAGGGTTCCCGTGCTCCCCCCGGGGGAGCCAGTGGGCAGGGCCGGTAGTGACCAGATCTGCGAGGGACGGTGCAGCGTTAAACCCTCTCCCCCCGGTGCCGTGTCCGTCTTGGGGGGAGCAATTGGTTTCAGGAAAGCAGCCGAGCTGAGTGCAAACGCAAGTGTGACAGGAGGCGGTCTGGGCCTGTTTGCAGCATCGTGTCACCCACACCCGGCGGCTGGAGGGCTCGGGACAGGCGTCATCTCGAGGGAAGCGCATTGGCGTAGGTTCTTGCTCAGGGCTCGTGGCCGTGGGACTTGGGCGGACAGGTCTGACCGTCCTCACTCTCCAAGTTTGCACAGCGAAGGGGTGGCAGGGTCCAGAGGCTCGAGGGGCCCTCCTCCAGGAACCCCAAGCCCCGTGCTCTCTCCAGCGCTTCGGATGCCTCTCTGCTGCGGGACTTTGCTGAGGGAACAGGATCGGGGTTCTATCAGAGCCTTTTGTACAGCGACCCCCACGCCTCGGAGACGTTTCCAGGAGTTGGGAGAGGGTGGCAAGAGATGTCCTGGCAGAGCTGATGTTCTTAGGGAACCCCTCCCCCGCCGGCTGACTCCCCTGCACAACCCGCAGACCACCCTCCCGGCGGGCCCCTCGGCCCCCGGCCCCCCGAGCTGGGAGCAGAGGACAGACGCCGCGGATGCTGCGGGGGACGCGGGCGCCCCCACTCCCTGCTCAGAACACGTGAAGGCAGGGTGACTGACCTGGGGGTGACCCCGCGCAGCCAGGAGGCTAATTACAGCCTCCCTTCCCCACCCTTCAGTCAGGCCCCCCTGCCCTTCCTCCCGATGCGCGGCTGATAAGGGGATTGGATTTATGAAAAGCGATGAAGATGTTTGGATAAGCCGGGTCCCCAGGCAAGCCAGCCCGGCGAGTCCGGGCCTGACCAGGCGGCAGGGGTGTCTGCGCCTCGGGAGGGGCCGGCGAGGCGGGGAGGGAAGGGGGGAGCCAGGCGCTGAACCTGACACCCCGCAGGCTCGGCCTCGGGGACCGGGCACCGTGGCAAGTCAGGTGGGCAGGGGCCTGCTGGATGCCAGCTCGCCCCAGGTCCCTGGGCAGCGGACAGGTCCCAGACCGGCCACTGGGTCCTGCGGGAGCGGGATGCACAGCAGGACAGGAGCTGGTGGGAAGGGAGAGGCTCGGAAGAGCATCTTCCTCTCAGAGGCCAAGAGGGTAGACCGTTGCCCTTACCGGTTTGGCTCAGTGGATAGAGCATCGGCCTGTGGATGCAAGGGTCCCAGGTTCGATTCCGGTCAAGGGCATGTACCTTGGTTGTGTGCACATCCCCAGTGGGGAGTGTGCAGGAGGCAGCTGATCGTTGTCTCTATCATCGATGTTTCTAACTCTCGATCTCTCTCCCTTCTTGTCATTAAAAAAATAAATAAAAAAATTAAAAAAAGAAGGTAGACCACTCCGGGGACCGGCCAATGAGGGCAGAGGTGGCCTGCACTCACAGAGTGTTTGCCGTGTGCCAGGCGCTGGGCAGAGGGCATGAGATCTGTGGCCTCTGCCTGGAGCCTTTGATGTGAGTGGTGAGGCGGCGATCGTGCCCGTGGTACGGATGGGAAATGCCACTCAGAGAGGGTAGGTGACTTGCCAAAGGTCACCCAGCGAGATCTAGGAATCAAAACCGAGTTGTGAAGGGAAAAAATTTTTTTAAAAATCAAGACTCTGGGATTCTGGAAACTTCGATCTGAGTTCCCGTGCTCCTAGCCCGTCCTCTCTGCCACTGGGTGGGGTGGGGGTAGGGGTGTCCGCCAGGATTGGAGGGTGAGCTTCCTCTTTGCGCCCAGCCTGCCTGCAGTCAGACCTTCGCTGGTGCCTCCTGTCCCACCGCACTGGTCTCATCGGTCCTCCTGGGACGGTGACAGGAAGCAGATGCGGTCAGGTGACCGGGAGCACAGTACGGCTGCGGACACACCAGCTTCGAGTGAAACGCACCGAAAGCTGCCTCACCTCGCACGCTCACACCCTGCTGGTGCAGAGGGTCCTCGGGGTTCTGTTGCCCCCCAATCCCCTGGTCTGGCCCCCCGGTGCCACACAGAGAGCTGCCCCAGGCCCACGCTGCCCGCGCTCAGTTCTCCTAGCCGCTGCCCTCACCGAGTGGGATTCATGCACAGACAGGAAGCCCAGTGGTTTGAGTCTGTGAACGGGGCTGTGCCCGAGGCCAGGGGTGGAGCAGGAGAAAGGCAGGCTGCCCTGGGGGGGTGGGGGTGGGGAGGCACCCTGCTCTGTGGGATGCACCTGTCAATCACCTCTAAATTTAAGGGGGCCCTACAACCCCAGCATGCTTAGGAAGAGGTAAGGGCAGAAGAGGGGTGGCCATCCTTGGCGGGGTCTCCCAGCTCAGCCGTCCTGGCTCCCAGAGGCCAGCCTCCAGGAGGTGAGGTCCTCCCCTCAGGGAAAGCCCTCCCCTCACTTGGTACCCCCATTTTTTAAGCTTCAAACCGTGGGCATCAGCCCATCCCAGAGCATGCTTCTCGCGTGAGGTTCCAGAATCACACGCAGGCACCAGCGTACCACTTTGCACCCAGAAGGCCAAGCAAGCTTCGGTTGGTCCCGGTTATTAAGGCACCGGTCTGGTGTGGTCTGGCCTGATCCAGTCGGGGCTGGGAGGTCATAAGAAAGGAAAGCCGGCGGGGGAGAAATGTCGGTGTATTTTGATCCAAAGTGCCCTCCATGCTGGTTAAATAAATGCCAGGCACGATGTAGGCATCGCCTGGATCGTTCCAGTTAACAGTCCGGACTTGGTTTTAATGTCGGTCAGGGTGCCCGCGAGTCATTCCATTAGCGTCGGTGTCACAGTTGGGCACATGGGCCGGGGGTGACATTAATGATTACTTGTTAGTTAAGGGGATGGAGCTTTTACGAGGAACGCCGGCCGCGCCGAGACTCTCCAAAGCTGTCGGGGGTGGTCGCTCCCCGGGCGGGCTGCGGGAGGCTGTGGTCCGAGAGCTCCTGGGAGGGATCCCTGAACCCCAACAGGAGGCCCCTAGAAAGCAGAGATGCTTCCCCTTGGGGTCCAATCATGGTCTGAGCTAGAACTTTCTCTAGGGAGCCAGACGAGAGGCCGCTCCCGGGAGCCCAGGGGAAGGGAGCTAGTGGGCCCTGGGCCTATCTCTCTGGGCAGGCGCTGCCTTTGAACTGGGGTGGGTTTTTCTGGTGCCAACATGGGCATGCCCACCGATGATTTACACAGGCATTCACAGGAAGCGTATGTGCTGTTTCCCCGAAAATAAGACAGTGTCTTCTAGTATTAATTTTTGCTCCCAAAGAGACGCTAGGTCTTATTGTCAGGGCATGTCTTATTTTTCCATGAAGAAGAATGCGATACACATTTATTGTTGAACAACAACAAAAAAGGGAAATTGATGACCTGTCTACGGTACGGTAGTCGTTGTCATCACAAACCAGCTCACGGATGGGCCGCAGCGCAGCCGGAGCTGTTCAGGCAGGGCGAGGTCTCTTTAAATCAGGGGGGGGCCTTCTATTCTGGGGAGGCCTGATGTTTGGGGGAGGTCTTATTTTCTGGGAGATGCCTTATATTACAGTGAGAGGCAAAACTGGAAGTAGGTCTTATTTTCGGGGAAACAGGGTCGGTGTGCTCATTCCTGAAGTGGAAGGGCCCCTCTTGGGGCAGCGCTCAGGGTGGCAGTGGATCGTGATTGCTTCCGGAACTGGCCGGGTGGCTGTGGGGAGGCCAAGGCTGCTTGGAACCACCTGCCCGGTGGACGGACCTAAACCAGCATGAGCTGCAGGAGGGCCCCTCCTGGTCCCGCTGCCCCTCTGGCCTTCCTCCTCCCTCACCTCCTCCCAGACTCTTCTAGCTTCTAGAGCTTTCTGATCGTTAGGTAGGCAACAACCGGCCAGGGTACAGGCCCAGCCATGGGACAGGACTGGCCTTGTAAGAATTCGGAAAGAGGTGCATCTTCCCGGCTTGCCTGAAATGCCGGGGTTTCGGCAGAGCCTGGCCCAGCTGTGGCCAACAGCCCAGTGGAAGCAAGTACAGCGGTACCTCGAGATACGAGTTTAATTTGTTCCGTAACCCTGAGGCGTGGGAAACTATGAGACGCTCGAGTCGCGGTAAACTGGTGGGTCATGTGCAGCCGGCCGATCCGCGAGATGACTCCTATCTCAAATGTTGCTCGTATTTCAAAGCAAAAATCGCTCGCTCGATGGCTCGTGTCTCAAAAATCTCATATGTTAGGGCACTCGTATCTCCAGGTACCACTGTACAGCCATGTCCTCCCCGGGCAGATGGGGCTGTTGGCTGACTGTTGATTCCCTGTCGCCAGATCTGCTCCCTGTCTGCCACCTTGACTGTGGGTGGGCGGGCAGCAGAGAACCAGCTTTATCAGGAGTCAGAGACCAACCAGCGCTGATATTATTTCAAGATTACTCTCAACTCCCCAGCCTCCCACTCCACTAGATAACCAATATTTATTCCTCCCCGTTCTGGAGGCTGGAAGACACCGGCAGACTCGGTGTCTGGCCAGGGCCTGCTTCTTGGTTCATGGGTGGCCATTTTCTCACTGTGTCCTCACAGGGCGGAAAGGTGCCAGAGCTCTGTGGCGTTTCTCTTCGAAGGGCACTAATCCCATCCTGAGGGCCCCACCCTCATGACCTCATGACCTCCCCAAGGCCCCGCCTCCTAATACCGTTCCATTGGGGACTAGGATTCAACATACAAATTTGGGGAAGATAAGCATTCAGTCCATAAAAATTATAAACCATGAAAAATAGCAATGATGAGTCCATGCTAATGATGTTGATAGACGGGTGGTGATGGATAGGTAGATGGACAGATAATATATAAGGGGGAAGAAGGAGGATTCTAGCTAACAGGATTTTAAGCTCGGGCTGCTAGATGTGGTGTGAGCACTGGCATCGGAGAATAACTGTTTTGAAACCATTATGGGGAAACCATTATGGGTCAGGTCAGCACCATCAGTGGTTGGTAAATCTGGGAAGAAACTTTGATGAGGAGCAGGGTATTTGCATCATCTTGAACTGTATAACCCTGGAGTTGGGTGGAGTCATGTGATCAGTTCTGGCCAATGGGCTGTGAGAAAAAGGGTGGTGTGTCTTCAGAGCTCAGCCCTCTTTTTTTGTCTTCCATGGGGATTGGCAATATTCCAGTAGAGGCCAATACTCCATGAGCCTGGTCAGTGGATATGCCATGACATGCATCAGAGCCACTAGTTCATGTGTCATAGATGTGCAGCAAAAACGAGAAATGGACCTGCTATTTTTGGCCACATGTGGGTTGCTGGTTATCTTCGGATGCCTTCTCCCCTCGTCTTCTTACACACTCTGTCTCTGCAGATGTTCTTTCTTCTACTCAGAATATGCCTCCTCCCTCCACCCGGCAAGTCGCCATTCTTCTTCCAAAGCCAGCACCTCCTTGCTAACGTCTTCCAGGGTGAGAAGCATCCTTCTAGCCACGGATTCTCTTTGGTCATTTGACAAGAATTTATTGAGCATCTACTATGTCCCAGGCATGATACTGGCGGCTGGGGTTAGACACCGCTGATACCACAGTTCTAGGGGGACCCTGTGTGTTTATAGCTTCGGCCTCCTTTTCGTGATGTACGTGCTGTGCGGGAAGAGCCCCGACCTCGCCAACGTTCTATTTTTAACACCCGTCACACAGGCGGAAGCCAGTAGGTATTTGCAAAATTCTCTTCCCCCAAGTGAACCCAGGCCCGCTGCCTAGAGCCCCCAGGTACCATTTGCCTCCATTCCGTCTCCCTCTTGGGTGTGGTCTCTTTGGCGGCCTATGGTTCTGTGCGTGTCAGGGCTGCTGGGCAAGAGAGGGCTGGACACAGGCTGGATGCACAGTACATGTCTGGGGCATGATTCTGTTCTTAAAATTAAATTTGTCGGGGTGACACTGGTTAATAAAATTATATAGGTTTCAAGTAGACAGTTCGATGATACCTCATCTGTATGTTGCATCGCGGAAAATAGTAGGGAAGCAACTCAAACAAATCGGACGAGCGTTACCACGTGACCCGGCGTCCCTGCTTCTGGGTATCTACCTGGAAAATGTGAAAATGTTTATTCGCAAAGATACACGCACCCCCGTGTTCATGCAGCCTTATTCACGGGGGCCAAGACGTGGAGACCACCACCGTGTCCTTCGGTAGATGACTGGATAAAGAAGATGCGGTACATACATCCCATGGAGCACTCTGCAGCCATAATAAGATGAAACGCTGTCATGTGTGACAATAAGAGTGAATCCTGAGAATATTCTGCGGAGTGCCATAGGTCAGAAAGAAAAAGTTAAGAACCACATGATTTCACTCACATGCGGGATAGAAAATTGAAAGCAACAGATGAACCAACAAAAGGAAAAGAAACCAACAAAACTTACAGACCAGAAAACAGTATGGTGGTGACCGGAGAGAAAGGGGTGGCAGCTAGCCAGGGGTAAAGGGGATTGGGTGGAGTCACGTGATCAGTTGTGTGGCGTGATCCTGGCTCTCTGCTCAGACCAATGAGTATGGGGATCACCATGAACTCATTTTGATCATGGCATTACTTATGCCAAAAATGGTAAGCAGGCGACACTGAAAGTGAAGGTTTCGGGTGTTACTGCTGTGTCATAGGCTTGTCACCAGGAACGAACAGTGTGGGGCTGGAGACCGTGTCCTGGGTCTAGCCGCAGGCCGATGGATGACTGTGTTAGTCACGGACTGGCCCATCCCCTTCTCTGGGCCTTCATGGTCGTGTCTTAAAAATGGGGGGTGGGCATGAGACCTTTGCTTGTCTGCTTCCTCCAAGGCAGCATCCTAGGTGGGTTCGGGTGGGACCACTCCAGAGAGACCACTGTGCGGGACCTGCACCTCGTATACCGTTCAAGGTCAAGGGGAGAGCAGCCCTGGTCGGTGGCCTGGACTCTTGGGAACATTTTTTGGAGAGCGCACGGTTTCCCGGTCCCGAGGGAGACGTTGGCACACTCAGCCTCCCTCTGCGGGGCGGTGACACTTCAGGGGGCACCCTAAGGAGCCTGCACCCCTCCCGAATGCCTTGGCTTGTTTGCTTCTCCCGGGAGCCTGGCTCGGAGCCCTGGATGCTGGCATTGTCTTGGGGACAGACACCCCTCCCCCCAGGGCCTTAAGTGGCCCTCACCACTAGGTTGGGCCTCTATGCCCCAAACCAGGCTCCCACCCTGGGGAGTTCCCTCCAGCCCTGGGGCTGCGGGCGGGGATCGGGGATCGGGGAGCAGAGCAAATGCATTCAGCTGGCCTGCGCGCCTTCGCCCCTCTGGGTGCAGAAGATTCTCAGGCCCCGTGGGTTGGTGGGGGCCAATCTGCAGGCGCTTCATTCACAACTTGGGTTGACTGGTTTTTCTCTCCCAAGGGAGGCGGCAGGGGAGGGGGGGGAGGGGTGTGGCTGCAAAATAAATCTTAGGGTTTTTTCCTTCTCCCCAAAGAAGTCATTGTGTTGTGATGCGGGGAGAGCCGGGCCGATGACATTTTTATGGCGCTGCCTCTGGCGAGCACTGTGGTGTCTGCGAGGGCCATCCGGAGGCTCGGGGGAGATCTCTCGCTCTCTCCCCTCCCCACAGCCACCCCCACCCCTTTCTCTCCCAGCAAAGCAACTGGCTCAATACTTGTCTAGAATTCTCAGTGGGGCTCCCCAAGCTGGACAGGGGTGGGGGTGGGGGGGATGACCTCATCTTCTCCCCAGCCCATTGGCTGCTTCCAGGCTTCAGGAATGATATCATCTCTGCTCCGGCCTCCCCACCCCCTTTACTCCCAGTCCCCCTCCTGGCTGGGCCAGCCCCCCTCCCCGGCACCCCACCCCAGGATGCCCCGTTGCCTTGGAGACCACAAGTTTCCAACTTCGTTGTCTGAAGGAATAGTCATTCATTATATGTCTGACACGGGGGGATGGGGGGTGGTGAAGGGTGCAGGGAGGGAGCCCCGGGCTGGACAGTTGGGAGGGGAGGTTGTGGACGACAAAATAACGCATCGAAATACGTTTCACGCATGAGAAACTGTCAAAGATGGTGGAGAGGGAAGTGTCCTGGTGGAGAGTGTTTGTGGAATCAAAAAAATGGGACCAGAATTTAAAAAAAATAAGCCCTAAATATGGTTAAAAAACAACCACCCCCTCCCCCCCAGCCAGCGAGCTCATTAAGAAGATTTTGGAGAGAGAATCTCAGGCGGCCTGGGGCTGCCCTGCTCTCCATGGGGGGAAGGAAGGCCACCCTCCCCGGGCCCCCTCCCCCGGCGGTATGCTCCGAGCCAATCTCTCCTCCCACAGGCTCAGCTCAGGGAGCTGGCAGTTTCTAGAAAAAAATGAAGGCGATAAGGATCCACCCACACGCTTGGGGTTTGCGGGTGGCTCCGAGAATGGAGTACCAAAGCTTTGGTGTGAATCCCCAGGAAACCGGGACAGCAGGAAAGAATCTCTGGTTGAGGTTGTGTGCTGGTGTGTGTGTGTGTGTGTGTGTGTGTGTGTGTGTGTGTGTGTGTGTGTTTCTATTATTCGTAGATTGCATGTCTACATCAATCATGTTCAGTCGGGAATATTTCCACTCCAATTTCCCTGGGGCAGTTTAAAGACTGTGTGCAAATGCCCATAGGTCTTACCCTAATCTCCTCTTCCACCTTCTCTACTCTGGCTTCTCCCCAGAGCACCCCACCTCTCCTGTATGCCGTCATATGTGTCCGGGGTGGCATCCCCTTGTTTGTTCGGTGCTTGCTTTCTTGCTGCGGCGTTCCTTAGAGTCAGGAATTCCAGATTCTAAGTTTGGAATACAGTGGTACCTCGAGATATGAGTGCCCTGACATACGAGATTTTTGAGATACGAGCCGTTGAGCGAGCGAGCGATTTTTGCTTTGAAATACGAGCAACAGTAGAGATAGGAGTAATCACGCGGATCAGCCGGCTGCACACGACCCACCAGTTTACCGCAACTCGAGCGTCTCAAAGTTTCCCACGCCTCAAGGTTACGGAATGAATTAAACTCATATCTCGAGGTACCACTGTACTGGCAGGGTCCCTACCTACTCCTGCCTAACCCCCAACTCTCAAAGCTTGCCTCTCAGTCTATTCCAGGCAATTCGGAATCTGCAGCCGTTGAGTTAAAAGGAAAATAAGCAGATGGTAAAAAGAGGTATTTATTATGCACTTGCTGAACAATAGAGGAAAGTTTATAGTTGGAGTCATTCTAGGAGGAGATTCTCCCAGATGTGCTTGTGGGCAGAGATTGACAAAGGGTTTGTCCTATAAGTCTGGAGCACACCAACAACTCAGTGAGGTTGCCTATTATATCTTTTTGTTTATTTGTACAGATTTCTTTCAGTTCAAACTGTATTTTAAAATACCGGCTAGAAATAGATCACACACACACACAAGTCAACATACATATGAGAGTCTGGGTATGAGTGTACGTGTGATTGCATCTCCTTATTTCTGTTTCGGAAGTTTCCAAATGTTTTGCAATGAGTGGGTGTTACTAATATAATCAGGACGAAAAAAAAGGTATTTTAAAAAAAATCCATTCATGGGCAGGATGTTCCAAAGGGCAGATGAATATGACTTCCCAAATGAAGTAACCGGATGTCTGTCAACTCCGTGTGGCAGAGAAAACAAGGTGGGAGTGTGTCCTCAGTGGGGTGGTGACGTGCACATCTCTGGAGTCCTGTGGCTTCTCTTCCATTCGGCCATGGCCTGAGTTCTCAGTCTTAGAGGGAAGGTAACATTTCTCGGCACCGGGATGGAGGTGATCTTGGGCAGCCTTCTGGTCTACCCCCATCCACTTAAATTAGACATTTAATGGCTCTTGAAAAGTGAATGTTAATCTAATATTTACACAGGCTGTCACCTCAGAATCCACATGCCCCAAACAAACTCATAATTTCCTCCAACTGTCTTCTACCGCCCCCTAAAGTTCCCGTGTCTGCCCCCAGAATCGCCATTTTTATCCACCATAGAACATTTGGAGCCATTTTTTAAAAATTAATCCCTCTATGTCAGGCTCCAAGAGAGTAGTCAAGCACAGTTCCTTTTTCCTTCCAAATCTGTCTTTGCATTCATCCTTCTCAACTTGCCACTGTCCTAATCCAAGCCATGTCCTCTGAGCTCCAGCTGAAATGCCACCTCCTCCATGAAGACTTTTGTCATCACTTGTCTTTACGGATAAATATCTATCCTGGATCCCAGCAGCATGAACAGACTTTGGTTGCACCATGTGCCTGGATCACACAGCCTTGCTTGGTTTGAGGAATTAACTGTGGTTTCTCACCTAGACCACATGGCTCTAGAGCACAAAGACTTTATAGGGTCTTATCGTAGACACTCAAGACAATTCATTGATTAAACAAGAGGGAAACCACTTCCTCTCTCGACAAATCATGCTGGTATTTCACCCTCTTCCCTTAGGGATTTTTTCCCTGCCTTCTGACCCAAACACCAATTTTGTCATTAAAGCAAACTTTTCTCCCTTACATTTCCATGTACTCTAATTTCTCATATGACCTTCTCCTTGAAGCTATTGATTAAACTCTACCTCTAGATTTTTATTATGCTCCTAATAAATAGTCCCAAATTCTCTTAATTGGCAGGGTAGTCTAATATTTAAGAGTATGGATTTGGGTCTGGCCAGTGTTGCTCAGTGGTTGAGCTTCAACCTATGAACCAGGAGGTCGTGGTTCGATTCCCAGTCAGGGAACATGCCCAGGTTTCAGGCTTGATCCTCATTGCGGGGAGGGGAGGGCATGCAGGAGGCAGCTGATCAATGATTCTCTCTCATCATTGATGTTTCTATGTCTCTTCCTCCCCCTTACTCTCTCAAGTCAACAAAAACATATATGAAAAGGTTCCCCCAACCTGGGAGTCCAACATGGCAGCTACCAGTCACGTGTGGCTCATGGGAAATGCGTTAGAGTTAAGTCAAACGAAAGGGTTCAGTTCCTCTCTGCCATTGGCTGCGTTTGAAGTGCTCAGTAGCCACATGGAGAGTGGGTGGCTGCCATCTTGGAACGCACAGATAAAGGACGTGACGTGGTGTTTTGTAGAAAATCCTGTTGGACAGCTCAGCCCAGACCTTCTCCCAGCTCTGCCACTCACCGTGTGTGCAAGCTTGAGCAAAGGGATTTTCGGCGCCAATTTCTTCCCTCGTACCTACCTGTCGGAGTTGGTGGAGCCTTACGTGACCGGGCACAGGGAAAGCCCTGGGAACAGGGTCTACGACAGAATAGGTGGCGGATCACATCCAGCCACGATGGTCTCCTTTCCCAGCTACTGATTCATCGCCACGCGCTGACCTTTAGTCCACGGATCCCCGTCGCAAACCGCATTCCCACTCCCTCCTGCCAAGCGTTCTCTTTGATCTCCCGGCAAAGACAGCGTGATCTGGCCAGGACCTATTTCTTAGCGGGCCACCTTCCTTCTCACAGAGCGACTGCTCTATAAGACCAGACGCGCCCTGGGGGAGGAAGACTCCCTTTCTGCCGGGCCCTCGAGGCCTCTCGGTTTGGGGCCGGCCGTCTCGGTGGCCACCGGGCCAGGGAAGCCGGGTGTCCCTGGGTTCCGGGTGAGTGTGGAGAAGGCGGCTCATCGGGCAGCATTCCTCGCTGGTGACCTCATGCGCCGGCATGACTGAGTGACCATGAGGCGGAATGTGTGTGTCAAGTGCGGGAGGAAAGTCCTCTAAACTTCCTGAAGGGGAAGATAATCTATCTAAATGGCTTCCTGCCTCTTGGCTGCCAAACAGCAGCGGCGGCAGCAGCAGAATGGATGATCCGGGGGAAACTATTTAGCACGTGGGGTGCACTCGGCCCCTCCCTGCTTGGGAGAGTGGATGGAGCTGGGAAGTGAGTGGGCCCCGGGCACCTCCTGGAGGAGGGCGGACGGGCAGGCGGGCGGGTGGCCGTGATGTTTTTGGCACATAGTTTCGGGGCCGGAGAGTAAAAAGCCATCCAGGGTGCGCGGAGGGGAGGAGGGACGGAGACAGGGATCTGTCAGGCCGCTGTGGGTCACCTCCTGCCGAGTCATCGAGTTGTCGGGGCCTGGGGCAACCTTTGCCTGGGTTCTTAGAAACCCCGTTCCTGTCTTGACGGGAAAGGGCAGAACTGTCCCATCTTTCCGCTGTTACTGTGAACACGTCGGGGGCCGGAGTGTACGTGGAGACCGTTACCTAGCGCAGCCAACCCCACTCTGCGGAAGCCAGAAACCCCCCTGCTGCCATTACTGGGGCTCAAGTGGGCAAAGCAGAACTTCCCCAGGGGTCACCGCAGGCGCCCCCCCCCCCACACACACCCACTCCCTGTAGCCATCAGGCAGGTGGGTAGAGGAAGCAGGAGGTGTGGCCTGTCCCGAGGGTGGCATCCCGGGGGGACCAGCCCAGGTCCCTGGGATCAGCTGTTGGAAATGTCTAGCAGGTGAGCTTTGGGCTCCTCTCACAGCCCCCCAGATCCCCCCAGCATCCCTCCTCCCTCTCTCTGACTGCAGGCTTCACCAAGCCCATTAGCAACTGCTCTGGGATCGAGGCTGGAGGCTGGCAAACTTTTTCTTAAAGGGCCAGGAAGGGACTCTCTTAGGTTTTGCAGGTCAGTAGGCAAAAATCCAGAATAGTGTATTGAAGGTGCTTATAGAACCATTTGCCGTTTAAACATGAAAAGATACCAGCCCTTCTTAGTGTGAGGCCACGTGGAAGCAGGTGGGCTGGGCTGGGCTAGGTCTGTGGGCTGTGGTGTGCTCGCCCTGGTGCAGGGTGTGAACTGTCGTGGGAGACAAATGTTGATAGGGAAGTCACTACAGGCCACACACGTGTTGAGAAGCAAGCAAAGTCCTACAGGGCTGTGTCCTCAGGCCCCGTCCTCAGCTGGGGAGGACAGATGACAGGAGTGTGGAAAGTGCAGAGAGGAGGCTGTGGAAGGGCACTGGGCCCAGCTATGGTGTGTGTGTGTATGTGTGTGTGTGTGAGAGAGAGAGAGAGAGAGAGAGAGAGAGAGAGAGAGAGAGAGAGAGAGGAAGTAAGGGGGAGAGAGGGAGTCATTTTGGCTTCAATTACTTACATGACAACTCATTTCAATGTCAACTATTTAAAATGAAATATAATTAAATTAATTAATAATTAAAATAAAACACATTAAGAAATTCAGTCGCTCAGGTGTACTAGTCCTGCTTCAAGTGCAGTGATCACATGCTAGCATATTGGACATATTGGTGAGAGAGAGAGAGAGAGAGAGAGAGAGAGAGAGAGAGAGGGAGAAGGGGAGGCCCAGGAGCAGGGCGGGCAGGGCATTCCGGGCCGAGGGGGAAGCAGGGTCGAAGGCAGGAAGGTGGGAGACAACAGGGAATTCTGGGAGCAAAAATGCAAGCCACGGAGAGCACGGGTGCAGAGGGGGCCACGCCAGCTCATTATTCCTGGGGGGAGGGGTCCCCAGGGCACTCATGTATATGCTAGGGACTTGGCACCCCCGAGCGAACCCTCCAACCGGCCCCCGAGCTGTACTGGTGTGGTTGATGGGCGGTGACAGAAGAATTAAATGATGCCCACAGCCACGCGGAGACCTGATGGGGCCACATTCACGTGGAGATCTGCATGTGCCTCCCCCGAACCAGGGTGTGGAACGCCCGGCCGTCGGGCTGTAGGAGGCCCGCAGAACCATTGGGCCTGGCGCTCCCAAGGCCTTAGGGTGAAGTCATTCAATGTTTGGCCAAACCCAGCCGGCTAATGTTCAAGTTGATCGTTTTATATGGCCCGAGAATGATGTCATCAAATACCCAAACGGCCCTTGGCAGAAAAGGGAAAAAGGTTCCCCACCCCCGAGTTACCCCATCCCTGTCCCTCCCTGGCAGCGGTTCTCAACCTGTGGGTCGCGACCCCTTTGGGGGTCAAACGACCCTTTCACAGGGGTCGCCTAAGACCATCGGAAAATGCAGATATTTACATCACGATGCATAACAGGAGCAACATTTCATGGTTGGGGGTCACCACCACATGAGAAACTGTATGCAAGGGTGGCGGCCTTAGGAAGATTGAGAACCGCTGCTCCCTGGTGTCACAGAGCCTCCCCGCTTCCGTGGCTCCCCATTCTGTGGCTCCGTGGCTCCTGTCAGGACCCACTGCGCTCCAAGCCGTGAGTCAGTTCCGTAAAAGGGCATGGCATTTCACTTCAATCGCCCCGAGGCACTGGCCGCCTTTCGGGGTGCTGGACGGCCACAGGTGGCCCGTGGCAGCCGAACGCGATGATGCACAGCTGCAGGGGGTCCCCATCTCTGCAGAAGGCTGAGGGGACAGAACCGACGTGGGGGATGGGCATGGGATCTCAGATCCTGGCGTGGCTCTGGGGAGCAGTTAGCCAAAAAAAAAAAAGAAAGAAAAGAAGAAAAGAAAAGAAAGAAAACAGGACTTTTCTTTGCAAACCACGGGCAGCAGGGCCGCGCGGTGGGAATGTGCGGGCCCTCGGTGAGGCTCGCAGGAGGGGACGGGGGAGCCAGCGCGGGCTGAGGTGGGGAAGCCGTGTTGTCCCCGCGATCGCTAAGCAACTGCGTCCTAAAATCGCCGGTGCCCGCGCCAGCACTTTGTTTACCAGGAAGAAAACACTTGAAAAGGAGAATATTTGGCGGAAATGCGCTTGGGATTAGCAGGGTTTTTCTTTCTTTCTTTTTCTTTCTTCTTCTTTTTTTTCCTTTTTTCTTTCAAGGCTGTTTTGTTTTTCTTCTGGGTTGTTCAAGGTACTGACCTAGCACGCGGTCCCCTTTGCCAAGAAACTCTTTCCCTGCCTAATTAGCTTGTGGTATTGTTGATGGTTCTGGGAAGAGGGGGAGGGAGGGGGACGGGGCAGGGGGGTGGGGCGGGCGAGGCGGCCCAATGGGGAGCCGCGTTGGCCAGAGGGTGGGGGCTGGCCAGGAGATTGGAGGGCTTGAAAGTCCCTCTGTAATTAATTTTCTCCCGAATTAATTAGAGAGATGTTGGGGCGGGTGGTGCAGGGAGGGGTGTTTCGCCCCCAGGGCTGCTGTTCAGGGGAACTGGAGAGAGAGATGGTATCTGGGGAGAGCTGGCCAGGGCCAGGCTTTTTAGAAGACTCGGCTGCCCGAGGGAGGAGAATCCAATTTAAAGCAGGGTCACGGGGAGGCACCGGCTTTATGTGAACTTGGCCTGGCGAACGGGTGTCACCTCTTCAGAAGCCTGGAGGGTGTGTGCGCGCGTGTGCAACATCCACTCTTCTCAAAGATCGCCCCCCTGAATGCCGTATCCACAAAAATGCAGCAGGATTCCCTCCCAAGAGTTCCATCTCCTCTCTTTGTCCCCCAACCCTCCTCTCAGCAGTCCCACTCGCATGTAGGTTCGAGCTCACAGCCCCTGCGAGGATCCCCTTTTAGGCTGAACAGCACATGATCATTTCCCCTCTGCGTCTTCTATTTTTTTTAAATTTTTTAAGAATATGCTCTAGTTACTCTCTTACCAGGAAGTTTCTAGCCCTAGAGATCCCTGAGAAGATTCTAATAAAAGCTTCTGGAATCTACCAGCCCACAGAGTTTCTATCCCGAGTCCCGGTTGTGTTGGAAAAGACGTTCCGTGGGCAGGAAGCCAGCACACTTTCGAGAATCCAGCGCCAACTCCCTGGTCCCGTTAGCGGCGGGGATGGAAATTTGAACGGAGCCCAGCTTCTTCCAAACTCTGGTTTCGTATGGATTTTATTACTGTGACCATCGGCTCACTAGCTGTGCTTTCTCCACTGGGCCACGTCCCGAGAGCCACGCTCTAGTGTCTTCGAGGACTAAGCCACTGGCCTGTCCTGGCTTCATGTGGCCTGTGGATCTGGCTGTGCTACTGGGAAGACCTGGGTTTAGAACTGGGCTCTGCCACACTCACGGTTGCTCACCGGCAACTTACTTGACCTCTCTCGGACTCAGTTTCCTCACCTGTAAAAGGGGTGGAGGTGAAGATGAACTTAACCCATGCAGGGAATTTGCAAGTAGACAAAATAATAATGACTACGGATAGTTGGGAAGAATACCATGACCGGCCAACACCGGTTCACCGTTCAGTGGAGGGAGAGCTGGCCAGCGGCAGCCTGCGCCCCTCTTCAGATCAGTGGAGTCCAGGACACAGCAGTCACATTTAAACTCTGGGTTCAGAAGAAGGTGCCCCTTCCCTGGCTGGTAACTAAATTGAGTGGATCCTCCACAGAAAGAGGTCTGCTGGTCTAGACAGACCTGTTCATGGAAATGAACCTGGTGACCGAGAGGAGGTGGTGGCCAGCTAACCTGGCTGAAGTTCTTTGACGCCAGCTCTCTGCTTCTACCGCTGGGCCCAGCCAGTGGACCTGGGCACCCCAACCCTCCATCTGCCATCATCATTGCCCATGGAAGGCACTGCTTCTTTAAGCCTTTTGGACTGTGGGTTTCCTTGGGAATCATTACTGTATTTTCTGGTGTATAAGACAACTTTTTAACCCAGGAAAATCTCAAAAGTTGGGGGTCGTCTTATAGGGCAAGTATATCCCAAACTCTATTTTAACTGGAAAAGTTGGGGGTCGTCTTATACACCGAGTCATCTTATACTCGGGAAAATACGGTACTTTGGGGTCTCCATTCCTGGCCACCAGCAGCAGGTCTTCCGGTTTGGAAGAATCTTGGATCCATTCTACTTGGGTCACATACCTCTCTGATTTCTCTTGAGGGATGGATGAGCAGAGAGAGGACGACAAGAGAAAGGAGAAGAGCGTAGAAGGGTGTAGATTCTCGGCAGGAATTGCGGTTGGGAGAGAGGGCGAGAAGAGCAAGGTGGAGTTTCCTGGAAGCTCTCAGCACCCGGGAAACTGTGGTGCCGCGCTCTTCCCAGCAGCTGTTTCAACTCTCCTCTTCCCTCCGGAGGCCTCCAGATCCACCCCCACCATTCACAGCAGATGACTTCACCTCCGCCCCGCCGAGAGGACTAAGCCACTGGTCTATCCTGGTTCCCTGTGGCCTGTGCATCTGGCTGTGCTACTGGGAAGTCCTGGGTTTAGAACTGGGCTCTGCCACACTCACGGTTGCTCGCCGGCAACTTACTTGACCTCTATCGGACTCAGTTTCCTCACCTGTAAAAGGGGTGGAGTTGAAGATGAACTTAACCCATGCAGGGAATGTGCAAGTAGACAAAATAACAATGACTACGGATAGTTGAGAAGAATACCATCACCACCACCACCACCACCACCACCACCACCATCACCATCATTCGCTCGCTCCCTCATCTCACCATCCACCCACATCAGCGTTTTCTTGTGTTATATCTTTGCTTCCTTCCAACCTTCCCAGAGAAGGCAAGACCCTGCCTCTTGTCCATGGCTGAAGCAGACACCACCCGCTCCTTTCTTATTCCAAATCTCTGGCATCTT
>PVJN01008676.1:0-64089 GCA_004026805.1 Lasiurus borealis | reverse complement strand
AAAAAGAAGTATTTTTCCAGTTTGATTTTTCACGTTAGAAGTGTTATCACATGCAGTTGCATGGGGTCTTCTTATACTGGTTCAAATTTTTCAAACTGAACTGTGGACACTTGGGTTTTATAGCTGACTTGAAGTTCACCTTGACTGCCGAGACGAAGGCCTGGATGGTTGTCACCGGCCGTCATTGTAACAAAAAGTACAGGACCGAGATGGAGAACGTTTTTGCAGTTGTGGAAGAGTTCAGCAAGAAATTGAATCGTCCAATTAAAGACCTAGATGATATTCGGATTGCTATGGTGGCACTGAAGGACATCAGGGAGCAGCAGATTGTCATTGACTTTCAAATAGGTCCCATCGAGGTAATTAATAATCGTTTGTTCACTATAGAATTATCTCTATCATTATAGTGAGATCAGCTGAAACACTGACCAGATCTAGACTGGAGTTCCTGTGACCCCTATAGGGTGCCTTCTGTGGATCGGTACTAGACCCTTAGGGGCAGAGCCTGAGAGGAGGATTTCTACACAAGTGACTGATTGATTAATACTCGCTGGTGAAGGGGAGCGAGGGAAACAGGAAAGGATGAGGCCAGATTGTGGGGGGGAACTAAGTGAAAATAGGGTCTTAGCTGTAGACTGACTTCAGCCTGATCCCACGGGAGCCATAGCGAGGGGATTGTACCACATAGTTTTTTCCACATGGAGACAAGGGGACTTCCCTTTGTACCCCCACATCTGTTGACCATCAACCATAATCTCCCCATGAGAAGGCTCCTATTCAGCTGAGGACTATTTTCTAGAAAGAAGGCAGCATGATCCTACAGTGAATACTCTCAGCAGTTGGGAATGCAAATACCCGCTGGTAAACGGGACCTGGAGGGGGTACTAACAGTGTCCTTTCATGTATTAACTCATTAGCCCTTCCTGCAACCCCCTCTTTACCCACAAGAAAATTGAGGGTCAAAGAAATGATACAATTTGATTAGTGCTGCACATTACTTTTGTTTTTGTTATCATACCATCTTTTCTTGATGAAAATGTTTTATCAGCAATCTGCTGATATTGGTTCTTTTAAATGAGACCAGTAGCATTAATTGCAGACATGAAAACATTATCTGTTCCTCACACGATAACTGAATGCCTGGACTTACACTCTGATGCTCAGGATTCTATCTGGAGCCCTCTTTGGATTTTTAGAAGTGCCCAATTACCATGAATGTGGTACAGGTGACAGCACATTTGCACTTCCGCTGTGTTGGGAAATCATGTGATCTGCTCTGCTCTTCTTGGGAATGGAAACATCAAGGCAAAGAGAGCCTGCTTTGTGTGGGACCAGGGGTGTCCCTGGGGTGTGATGAGGAGGCCCAGTAACAAACAGACAACCCTGTTTTCTCTACCTGAAAGTTAAGACAAAACTATACTCAAGTAGTCACGATAGAAGTACAATCTTTATTATGGCTACAACTTATTTGGAAGACATGATCTCGTGTACAACTCTCTCACATACCAAGTGCTTATGAATACTAAATCCCGGACTTGGACTCACTTATCCATCAGAGGCAGCGTTGGGCAGCTGTTGGCCTCTGTAACCTACTCCATTTTATTGGTTGGGGTGCCGATCAGAGAAAGAGGGAAGAGGGAGAGAGGCACGGGGCTATGCTTGCCCAAAGCAATAGTCTTTCCTCAAACCAATGGTGACATATCCATCCTACCTCTGTGGGGAGGAGTCATGGTAGGAAGGGGCAAGGGATATTTAGGGAATTTTTTTTCTCATGAAAAATCTACCTTTGTTTCATTTTAATCTTCTGGCCAAGAGAATCCCCCAGGATTTTTCACCCAGAGGGCAATGACCTGGCCCAGGCTCTGATTCAAGAACTCCCTCTGCATCTTACTAGCAAGTGAAATACAGCAGATACCTTTAATTTGCACAGTGATTTTAGTTTTCAAATTGCACTAAAAGTGATATATATTTTTTTGATATTCACAGAAATCCCTGTGAAGCCACCAGGGAATTTTCCCATTTTGCACATCAAGAAATGAAATTAAGGGGCTCAGTTGCTCATTTAAGCTTTTACCGTTTGCAAATAGAGTAACTAGAACTCTAAGGGTGGGTCCCGATCATGTAGATCTTTTCTGTTCTACATGCTCTAGTGAGTGACTGTGTGTAGACTTATGCGTCTGATTGGGAGGAATTAAATTTTTCTTCTTTTGTGTAGGAGTCCTATGCCCTACTTAACAAGTACCGGCTTCTGATAACAAAGGAGGAGATGGACAAAGCTGACGCCCTGCGTTATGCCTGGGAGAAGCTTCTGGCGCGTGCCAGTGAAGTTCAGAAGGAACTGGTCACTCTGCAGCCTGCTTTCAGGAAGGAGCTTATTAGTACTGTGGAGGTCTTCCTCCAAGACTGTCAGCAGTTCTATTCGGACTATGATTTGGTATGACGCCAGCCTTCTCTTTGTGAATAGAGCATGCAGGTGTGTGTGTGTGTGTGTGTGTGTATGTGTATGTGTGTGTATTACATGCTGTTGAGTTAACTCTGACTCCTGAAGACCCTATGAATGAGTGATGTCTCTAATACTGTGTCCTCTACAACTCTTGTCAGCTCCTGTAGACACACGCCTGTGGCTTCTTTCATGTTGTCCATCACCTCCTATTTGGTCTTGCTCTTTTCCCTCTGCCTCCTAATTTGCCCAGCATGGTTGTCTTTTCCAAAGAACCCTGCCTTCGTACAACATGCACAAACCAGGACAGCTTCAGTCTTGTCATTTTTGCCACAGGTGATGTTTCAGGCTTAATTTGCTCTAGGACCCACTTGTTCATATTTCTTACAATCCAGAGTGTCCATCGAGTTCTCAACACCACTTTTCAAATGAATCCATTTTTTTTCTCCTGTCGGCCTTCTTCACTGTCCCACTTTTGCATGCACACATAGTAATTGGGAAGACGGGTGCATGGATGTAAAATGTAGTTGTTTCAGGATTGTATCAAATTTAACGAAATTCTTCGGGAATGCGAATTTTATTTTCATGAGAGCACAGGCCTTTATTTCCCATTCATCATTCTTTTCTCTTGTAGTTCATCCAGAATTATTTTAATAGGAAATGGGGAATTTAAAAGTGCTATTTATTGGACACAGACACCAGGGGGAGGGGGATGAAGGCATGAGTGGGGGTAGGATGGGTGGCAATGAAGAAATAAGGACACATATGTAATACCTTAATCAATAAAGAAAGAAAAAAGATACCATAAAAAGTGCTATTTATATTATGTCATTGGACTGTGACTGAAGTTGTTTGATAGCTTTCTAAACTTGCACAGACACAGTTTACAAAGAGTCAAAATGGCACCCCTCCCCTCAGCATTCATTAGTTAGTTCCACAAGTGCTGAAGAGCACTGTCCTTGGTGCTGAAGACACAAAATGGACAAGGCAGATGGAGTTCATATTTTCTCATATGTATGTGAGTTTTTGTGTAGAACCTTCTGCTGGGAATATGCATAATGAGACCCATTTCTAGACGATTACAGTACAATATGCTACGGAAGGGAAATATGTAAGAGCATAGGGTAATATTTGTTTCTATTAACTATTAGCACACCAACTACAGTGTTAATAGTTAGGGAATTGGACACCTGCACTAGCTTCATGGGTGAAGAAGCACAGAAACCCACATTCTTAAGGTGTTCTAATTGGAAAGTTAAAAGTTATAGGTTACTTTATGCATAAATGTTGAAATGGTTAAATCTGTGAGTTTTCTTTTTGCACTAGTGCTTTAGTTCAAAACCAGACATTAGCCCGGCCAGTGTGACTCAGTGGTTGAGCATTGACCTATGAACCAGGAGGTCATGGTTCAATTTCTGGTCAGGACACATGCCTTGGTTGTGAGCTCAAACCTCTTGGGGGGTATGCAGGAGGCAGCTGATCAATGATTCTCCCTCATCATTGGTATTTCTATCCCCCTCTCCCTTTCTCTCTGAAATCAATAAAAAACATTAAAAAATTATAACAACAATAACAAAAAACCCAGATATTATATGTGTTTTTTATAGAGGAGTTATTAATCTATTCCTTGACACCTAAGAAATGAATAGTATAGCTTTTTATTTTCAGAATTTCTTGACACATGGAAGTTGCATCAGTAACTTGGAGTTACACTTGAAAATATTTCCAAATAAGTTACCTTCCTGAGTCATTTTTAAATAAAAATTGGTTCCAATCATGTATATGACATGCATGAACACTAACTTTGATGTTCAAATACTTCGAGCTTGTGAAATTTACATGCAAATACTTCGTTCTATTTTATATTTATTCTAACTGTTTGTTTCAGAATGGCCCAATGGCTGTCGGCTTGAAACCCCAGGAAGCCAGCGATAGGCTTATCATGTTTCAGGTAACTTTTTAGTTTCTACAACCTTCTAAACAACCAAAACCTTAATGTTTTTTAACACTCCCCCCACCCCTCTATTGATGTAGAAAAGCTTATTGTGGAAAATGGTATGGACTTACATTTAAAAAATATGATTTGGCCCTAATTGATATGGTTCAGTGGAGAGAGTGCTGGTCTGCGGACTGAAGGGTCCAGGTTCCATTCTGGTCAAGGGCATGTACCTTGGTTGCGGGCACATTCCTAGTCGGGGGTGTGCAGGAGGCAGCTGATGGATGTTTCTCTCTCATCAATGTTTCTAACTCTCTATGCCTCTCTTTTCCTCTCTGTAAAAAATGAATAAAATATATTTAAAAAATATAAAATTTGGTATGGTTAAGATAGAGTTCGTAACTAATTAATTACATTCATATGGTACTTATATATGTGCTGAGAGATTATATATTGAGATTCTGCAGTCTTTATTTTTTAAAATTTAGATGCTTGTTCATGTGTAAGTTATTTTGATACATTCTCACTTGTGTTTTTTGTTAGAATCAATTTGATAACATCTATCGGAAGTACATCACCTATACTGGGGGAGAGGAACTTTTTGGTTTGCCAGTTACCCAGTATCCTCAGCTTCTAGAAATAAAGAAGCAGCTAAATCTTCTCCAGAAAATATACACTCTGTACAACAGCGTTATAGAAGCTGTAAACGGCTACCATGATATTCTGTGGTCAGAAGTCAATATTGAAAAAATCAACAATGAACTTCTAGAGTTCCAGAACAGGTGAGGAGTTCAGTGTTTAACATGCTCAGAACTATTGAACCTCAAATGCTTTCTTATTTGACTGGCTGTCAAGGTCTCTTCTCTCTCCAGATGGTTTGCATTGCAGTTGTCTGCTACAGATCACCCTGGTCAAATGCCATTTATTAATTGTCCCCCATGTGTACACCCCTTAAACCTGGATGGAACTTGTCAGAGGCTTTTCTGCAGCTTGGAGCTGATTTCTATTTATATTATACTTATCAAACAGTCAGGGTTTAGGAAGATGATTTCCTGGAATAAAAAGCAAGAGGGATGTTTTTCTACATCCTGTTAAGTATGGAATCCAAAGGAAATGGAGGGTCACTTGTAATTTTTTGATTGACAGTGTGATACTCGCTGCTGTGTTTTGTATTTGGTAGGTTTTCAAGAAATGTGTGTAGAATTAGATTGAATCAGGAGGTACCTCTATCCTTTAAAATAATGCCTTTTATCTAGTTAGTTGTTATGGGGGATTGAAATTTTTTCCTGACTGGGAGGAGTAATTTTTATCAAATCAATGTGATTAATTGATATCCTCTGACATCTGAGATTTAAAAATGTGATAGATATTTGAAGTGACTAGTTTTTTTTTAAAAAAAATATTTTATTGATTTTTTACAGAGAGGAAGGGAGAGAGATAGAGTTAGAAACATCAATGAGAGAGACATCGATCAGCCGCCTCCTGCACGCCCCCTACTGGAGTTGTGCCCTCAAGCAAGGTACATGCCCCCGACCAGAATCGAACCTGGGACCTTTCAGTCCGCAGGCCGACCCTCTATCCACTGAGCCAAACCGGTCTCGGCTGAAGTGACTAGTTTTAATAGAGGTACTGGCAGACAATCCTGGACTGGAGACTTCTGGGCTCAAAGGCCAATGAACTTTCCTGTTGCCTTCCCTTTGTCCCTTTGCAGATGTCGGAAGCTGCCCCGGGCCGTAAAGGACTGGCAGGCTTTTCTGGATCTGAAGAAGACCATTGATGATTTCAGCGAGTGCTGCCCCCTGCTGGAGCACATGGCCAGCAAGGCCATGATGGACAGGCACTGGGCGAGGATAACTGCTCTCACTGGCCACAGTCTGGATGTGGGGAATGAAACTTTTAAGCTAAGGAACATCATGGAGGCACCTCTTCTGAAATACAAAGAGGAAATAGAGGTACAGCAGACAGCACGCATGGTGGGAGGTTGGAAGCTCTCACGGGATTTATTTGATATTAATCTTGCGTTGTGGAATGTTGCATCCGGTCACCAGGCCAAGACAATTAAAACTGTTTTCCTGTCATCTACCTAATTCCTTCAGCAAATGTTGCTGTGATAAGTTCTGTGCTTAGCGGTAGAGATGTGAGGATGCATCCCTACCTTCATAGGTAATTAATTAATTTGCTTAATGAAATATTTCTACAAATAAGGTTACAGTTACAAGCTGTGGTAAATACCACTGAAGGAGAAGTATGATGTTCTATGGAGATCCTACAATGAAGAGCTGACCTGTCTGGGAGGTGAGGGAAGGGTGATGAAGATAGAGGAGAGTGGAGTGGATGCATGTGACTGGCTGGATACAGGAAGAATGCCTGTCTGGTTGGAGCGGGGGACTTGGAAAGTACAAAGAAGACAATGCCAGGCAGAGAGAAAAGCATGTGTGAAGGATCTTACATGTTTTTTGGGGACCATTAGAAGGCCAGAATGGCTGAGTTCGGGGCGTGGGAGAGAGAGGAGATAGCTGAGAAAGAGCAGGTGCAGTGGACTAGAATGTGTTATGGATTTTAGGCTTTGGAGAAGCGAAAAGCCATCTGGAAGATGTATTTTGAGCAGAGTATGCCATGGTTAGGTTTTCATTTTTTCAAGTTCACTCTGCTAACTGTGAGGATAAAGGATGGGAGGACAGCAAGGGAGATGATGGGCAAACCAATTGGGAGCTTCTAAGAATATCTGAGGCAAGATTCAATGGTGGTGGATGAGTGGGCAGATAATTAAATTGGAAAGGGGAGAAAAGATGGAGAGATCTGTAGGGGGTAAAATTGGGTTGAATTTGGTGATGGAGGGAACATGGTGGGAGATACAAGGTGGAGGGACTAAGGATGAACCATAGATTTGCTGAGAGATCTAGATGGATGATGGAGCTTATCACGGAGACAAGGAATCAGGTTGAGTGACAGGTACAAAGACTATGAACTTGATTTTGGGCATGAGTTCGGTGTATTTCACAAATTGTGTTTGGGGCTTCCTTATATAGTGAAGCAGAGAAACCCAGTAGGCAAAATGGGTGTAGGTCTCACTTGGATATACAAAAGCTTACTGACTGCACGGGCACAGATGAGCTTCGCTAGAACGGAACATGAGACCCGAAGGGAGCAGAGGCGGGGCTGGACTGCTGGTCCGGCGGAAGAGAAGGCTGCAGAGGAGCCTGGGAAGTGATCGGAGCTGGGAAGAAGTCAGAACCCTGCTAAAGCCCTCCTCTTGTTTTGCACTGATTTGAATGAATCATAGAAACACTAAAATCTGAGTCTTTGATGAAAGTTTCAACATTGAAAAGGTTGTTGCATATTGTTGACCCCGATTTAAAATGTTTGCTACAACTGACATATAGCTTTGTGTAAGTTGAAGGTGTATTGATTTGATAGACATGTATGTTGCAATGATATTGCAGCGTTAGAACACCTCTTTCATCATGTAGTTACATCTAGTCTCAGCAAGTTTATTTAATGTTTATAACACGGTATTGTTCACTATAATCACTGTGCTGTGCACAACCTCTGCAGAACTTGCTTATTTACTAGAGTTGGGAATATGAGTATCTGTAGAGACACGTGAGACAAAAGGCAAAGACAGGTCCTCTGTGGAACCCAGACTATTTAGGAAGGACGCGTGACATTCACGTGATAAAGCGAGGCCTTGCAACTTTCCAGGACATCTGCGTCGGTGCCGTGAAGGAGAGAGACATCGAGCAAAAGCTGAAGCAAGTGGTGAATGAGTGGGACAGCAAAGCCTTCACGTTCGGCAGCTTTAAAACGCGCGGAGAACTCCTGCTGCGAGGGGACAGCACCTCGGAGATCATCGCCAGCATGGAGGACAGCTTGATGGTGCTGGGCTCCCTCCTGAGCAACAGGTAGGCCCTCCCTGCCCCCCGTCTTTCTCTCCTCAGGTTTGAGAACCAGGAGACTAAGCATTTCTGCTAAGAGATCAACCAAAGGACTTGTATGCATGCATATAAGCATAACCAATGAACATAGACACTGGGGGGTTGGGGTATGCCTGGGAGGGAGGGGCGGGCAATGGGAAGATATGTATACATGTAACACATTAATAATAATAATAAAAAACTAAGCATTTCAAGGGAAACCAATGCTTAAAAATGCAACAAAAACCCTCATAGAATTTACTCCATATTAACAACACCGGCTTTAATCTTAGCTTTTGGCATAGCATGTAGGATACAGTTTCTATTTCACTGTCCTCTGTTTGCGGCTTGTGTCTGAGACCGGCCATTGGCCTAATGGTCCAGGAGAATAGAATATCAACGGATGCCATCAGCCCCGTGGATCTGTAAACATTCCAGCCTTGTTGCCGACAAGCCTCAGTGCCCAGCCATCCTCTCCGGGGTGGGGAGAAGATTATTCTGAATTTCAAACTACTCCTTCTACCCAGGAACCTTTTCTGCCAACAAGTTGATGGGCGAGAAGCACGCATACTTTAATGATCAGGATCCTGGGTGAACTTCTTTCACAAAGAACAGTAAAACAGGGCAGGCGAATGCCAGTCTGGCAGTAACAGCAAGGCCGCCACGCTTTGGCCTCGCAAGCCATCGATTCCCGGACTGGCATTTGCTTGGGTTACTGCTTGCCTTTACTCTTTCTGCCATAACGCTTGTCCACTGGGATCTTCTCAAATAGATGGTAGTTGTGTTCAATGTGGATAGCAGTGAGAGGTGATTATTGTTATTCTGTTTTTATTTTTGCAGTTTCTGAAATTTATTGTGGCATTTGATTTATGTGAGCCCCTGCTACACTATTTTCTTTTGCTAAGTGTTTGTATGTCTGTTTTCTCACGGGTGGAGATCTCCGTATGCCTCCCGTGGGACCCGCTGGAAATCTCAGTTTCTATCAGCGGATCCACGTAGGGGAAGCAGCAGTCAGGTTCCTGGGAGAGTTGGGTGGACAGCCTCACCGCAATCCAGTCCCTGATGCTTCCTGCGATTGTTCAAGCCGATAGGTCTGGCCTCACCTGCTGTCTCCTCTGCAGAGCTGGGGATGCGGGGGTGGCAGCGTTCCTGAGGGGGTGCTGGGTTGTATCACCTGTGGCAGCGGTGGTTTTCCTTTCCTGTGCTGTAGCTTCTGGCAGGGGCTAGTGCAGTGGTTCTCAACGTTTTTTTTGGCCATGCCCACCTAAGCATCTCTAAAATCTTGATTCCCTCCTGCGCCCAACCTGGTAACATATAATTCTTTTCTTTTCATGGTATGTTTTTTTTTCATTTTAATTTCTTTATTGATTGAGGTGTTACATATTTGTCCTCATCCCCCCATTGTTAAAATGCCACTCTTTTCTCTGTGTATATGTGTATCAATCATTTCTAAAAAAATATTTTATTGATTTTTTTTTACAGAGAGGAAGGGAAAGGGATAGAGTTAGAAAGACAGATGAGAGAGAGACATTGATCAGCTGCCTCTCACACGCCCCCCACTGGGGATGTGCCCCCAATCAAGGAAAATGCCCTTGACCGGAATCGAACCTGGAACCTTTCAGTCTGCAGACGGACACTCTATCCACTGAGCCAAACTGGTTTCGGCTGTATCAATCATTTTAATGTAGGGAGCAATCACTACTTAAAATGCTTATTCTTCCCACTTACTGGGTATATCTCAATGTTTGAAATGAATGATATAAAATATAAAATTGGGTCTTAGAGACTTAGACCTTTGGTAACATTGAGTCTGAACTACGTAGGATTTGGTGAGATTTAACAAATTTGGTTAATACTCATACCCAACCAGAATGAGGGATAGATGGAAGATGACACATCCCAGGGTGATAGAAAAGGCACACGTATAAGTTAAGTAAAAACTAGGGAGGGAGAAACTTAGCTTACCAATGGCTTCAAATGTGGATTTGTGTGAGAAATACCAAAGACACCAAGGAAAAGACACAGAAACTCAGGCGTGAGAATATTACTCCTGGCAGTAGAACAATGATCAGAATTATACCGTGGCAGCTGGGTGGAGCCAGATCTCCTGCCTGACCTGCTCCTTAGGGGGCATGTCTCCCACTTATCTTTTCTTTTTTTAAAAAATATTTTATTGATTTTTTACAGAGAGGAAGGAAGAGAGATAGAAAGTCAGAAACATCGATGAGAGAGAGACATCGATCAGCCACCTCCTTGCACGCCCCACAGTGGAGATGTGCCCGCAAGCAAGGTACATGCCCTCCACAGGAATCGAACCTGGGACCTTTCAGTCTGCAGGCCGACGCTCTATCCACTGAGCCAAACCGGTCTCGGCATCTCCCACTTTTCTATGCTCTGGATCAAAAGGGGAAAAGTTAGTCTCACGACGTCCAATAAATGGTGGTGAGTTAATCACTTGGCAGCATCCTTTTGAAAGCCAGCAACATACAGTTGTAAAGAAATCAGTAACAATTAGGATTTTTAAAAACCTTTTTCATGTTCGAAAGCAACAACAGTAAAATGAAAGCATAAAACACCGAACCCTACATGCTGAGTGTATTTCCCGTTTCAGGTACAATATGCCATTCAAAGCCCAGATTCAAAAGTGGGTGCAGTTCCTCTCCAACTCGACGGACATCATCGAGAACTGGATGCTGGTGCAGAACCTGTGGGTTTACTTAGAGGCCGTCTTTGTGGGAGGAGACATTGCCAAGCAGCTGCCCAAGGTTTTAGACTTTTCCTCATGATTTCATCAGGTGTTTAACTTAGAGAACTAATAATTAAAAAAAAAATCAATTTATGTTCCTGTCCCCTCCCCATTTTTTTTTTTTTTTGGTGTGGTTGCTACTGAATTGTTTTTCAGAGAGAGAGAGAGAAATTAAGGAAAAGAAGGGTAAGAACACGACAAAGCTGGGAGGTATTATAGGAAATGTAGGGTTAAAACAAACAAAGAACGAGTGCTTACATAATTGACACGCTTCTTGAGATAATTGGAAGGTAGAATTTGGAACAGGGTAGAATTATGAAGTAGTTATCTTGACAATGGTAGGATAATTTGTTCCTCTGCTATGACAGTTTAAAATAACTCCCACTATACAATATACCCAATTATATTTGAACTGTAAAATTGAGGGGTGGGAATCTGAAGGGAAAAAAAAAACCTGCCAAACAAAGAGACCCTCTTCTCACGTGTGGAGTGTTTTTCTCAGCAAATGGTAATCATCTCACCAGGTAGATATGGAGTGTGTATTCTGAGGTACTTAAAAAGACCCATTTTTATCAAATCTCAACTTACCTTAAGTTGTTTACAAAATCATAACATTTTAACAATGTATTTGAATTTCAGAGGCATGATTATGTTGAGTGGTCTCTTTAGTTAGGAGTTTTTAGCTATCTCTTTGGTTCATTTTTAGTTTAATTATAGAGGACAGATCTGTCAGCTGATTTATTGTTTTGGATACCAGTGACTGCAACCCTACACTAAAATTTCAAATATTTATTTATTTTTGCTTTCATATTTGGTCAAGCTTTTCTTTTTGATGGGTGGAGACCAATCTCATATTGGACTTAATAGTGGAAATTTGCACATACAACCTTGAAGGGTTTCTTGCTCTCATATTTGATGGTACATGCTCATTGAAAAAATACAGAAAGTTTTAACAATGAAAATAAAAAATTTTTCCAACCCTCAAAAAAATCTGTCCATTTTGCATTTTTTCCCTGAATTTTTTTACAATATTAGCATTATAATACCATTAATATTGTATGTTTTTTTGTGTATGTTATTTTAAAATGATTATTTTATTTTCTAAATACACAAGCAATTCAATGATCAGTGCAGAAGCCTGAAAAGCATTAACATTCACTTCATTTAAAGATAACTGGGAGAAACAGTGGGAATGTCCTTTCCTTTCAGATTGTCTCAGAATGTATTATTACTTTTGTGTTGGTTCCCTGTTTTTAGTTACCATAATGGGGTCCCAGGGATGAGCTAAAGCTTCTTATTTAAGAAAGGGGGGTGGTAGGTGCAAAAGGCCTGAGGAGAATTCCTGTGTGACATTTGGTGATGGATAACTGGGGTCTCTATCTGGTCAGAAATCTGGCTTTGGCGGGAGAGATGTGAGATGCTCTGTCCTTGAGATTACAGACGTGTCCAATGTGCTTTGTCACCTCATTCTCGTAGGAAGCCAAGCGCTTTTCCAATATAGATAAGTCTTGGGTGAAGATCATGAATCGGGCGCACGAAATGCCAAACGTGGTTCAGTGCTGTGTCGGAGATGAAACGATGGGGCAGCTGTTACCACATTTGCTGGACCAGTTGGAAATATGCCAGAAATCCCTTACCGGGTAAGTTCTCTGCTCCCTTTGCATTCTAGACGTGGCGGGGTCCAGAGAGATTAGACAGAATTAGCCAAAGCAGTTTTCTTTTTGAGGAGACGTAATTCATATCTGACGTTGCACAGATAAAACTGACATTCTGGAGCCTTACAGTCTCTCAGAATATTTGCTAGATTTGTCCTGATGATGGGATTACAGGATTTAAGGCAACTTCCATTACTGGGACCAGATCTTGCAAACATTTACATACAGTCCTTGCTTTTAAAAATTCATACACCTATTTTTCTGATATCCTTCTTGCATAAATATCTAAAGAACCAAAACATTTCATGATTGTCAACCAAGAACAATTTGAACAGTTTGTAGTGTATACAAATAATCAAAATTATATAGTAGAAACAAAATTGGTATGAATAGTCACACACACACTTATGTATATGATGTCTGAGTGAAATCCAAGAGTAATAAATATTTTTCATTTTTTCCCCTTTGGTGAGTCTATAAAATTATGCAAGGAGAAAAATGTTAAATAAGAATATTGTAAAAATAGTTATCTACACATGCATTTACTTATTTATTTATTTATTTCTTGAGATAATCCTATATAATAAAAGGCTAATATGCAAATCGACCAAATGATGGACCTACTAGTCACTATGACATGCACTGGCCACCACGGAGAAGATGCTTAATGCAGGAGCTGCCCCCTGGTGGTCAGTGTGCTCCCACAGGGGAAGCTCTGCTCAGCCAAAAGCCCTGAGCTGGGCTCATGGCTGGCTGGTGAGCACAGAGGCGGTGGTGGGAAAAGACATCAGTTGGACATCCCCCAGAGCTCCTGGACTGTGAGAGGGTGCAGGCCAGGCTGAGGGACCCCCCTGAGTGCACAGATCTCATGCACCGGGCTGCTAGTTGACATATAACATTATATTAATTGCAGGTGTACAGCATAATGATTAGATAACTATATATATTGCAAAATGATCACCACAATAACTATAGCAAACATCCATCACAACACATAGTTATAATTTTTTTCTTATAATGAGAACTTTTAGGATCTACTTTTATTATCTTTCAGATACACAGTACATGTTGCTAACTATAGTTATCATTGCTGTACATTTCATTTCCAGGGCTTACAACTGAAACACACATGCTTTTAAATATCTCTTCGTTTAAACAGTTAGTCTCCTTAGAATGTGTCCAGACATTCTTCTTAAAAACTTTGGGTAAACTATTGATTATTGTGCAATGGTCAGAGTTCTCAAGAGAAACAGAACCAAGATGATACACACAAACTCTAAAAATTTTCTTTTTCTTTTTATTAAAATATAATTTGATATGGAATTCTATTGGCAAAACCAGTAACAGAACAAAACAAAAAACATTGAACAATATATGGGAAAATCAGATTGTTTCAAAAATCTTTCCTCCCTTTCCCATCCAGGTTAATTTATTCCTAGAGAGTCCTGATTTGTGTGTTTATAGCTTTTATCTTTTCCCTCCCCACTTAGATACTTGGAGAAAAAACGACTTTGCTTTCCTCGCTTCTTCTTCGTCTCGGACCCGGCCCTTCTGGAGATTCTGGGGCAGGCCTCGGATGCGCACACCATACAAGCCCATCTGCTGAATGTGTTTTACAACATTAAAAGTGTCAAGTTCCATGAGAAGGTGCGCCTAACTCTCATTACTGGACAGCAGTGACCCTATTTAGGATCTCTGCTGTCTTTACTAAACAGCTCTCTACTTACTTCCCTGGCCGTTAACTCTCAGCTGGTGACTAAAAACAAGCTTTTGAGCCCAATTTAACTGCAGAAATACGTAATTTTTAGTATCTAAAGAAGTGGTTCTCAACCTGTGGGTCTCGATCCCTTTGGGGGTCGAACGACCCTTTCACAGGGGTTGCCTAAGACCAGCAGAAAACACCTATTTCCCATGGTCTTAGGAACCAACACACCGCTCCTCGGTGTAGCAAAATGTAGCAGTGTAGTTTACTGTTGTCCTAGGAAGACTGTTACCCATGCTACACCAGGATTCAAGACAAAATTTCATTTATTTGTAGTTAGAAATAAATATTTCACAATATATAATTACATATTGTTTTTGTGATTAATCACTATGCTTTAATGATGTTCAATTTGTAACAATGAAAATACATCCTGCCTATCAGATATTTACATTACAGTTCACAACACTAGCAAAATTACAGTGATGAAGTAGCAATGGAAATAATTTTATGGTTGGGGGTCACCACCACATGAGGAGCTGTCTTAAAGGGTTGTGGCATTAGGAAGGTTGAGAACCACTGATCTAGAGTGTAGATTTGTATAACAAATAGTTTAACTCTGATTAAGCATTGCAATGTACATAGCTTTCATGGTTTTACATGCCAAGTTAACTGTTTAGAAATTCAAAGAAAGAACCAGTTGCTCATCCCGGCATGCAGCCTGCACTTGAGCAACTACCACGTGCCGTGCCAGATGTCATCTTGACAGTGGGAGCGCACAGAGCTCTGGGAATTCACGCTCTGGTGGCGTCCCCAGCATGCAGTTGGTGCAGTGATACAGTGACATCATTGTAAACAGTTAAAAGCCAGTCATTGAAATTCAAGCCCCTTGCTAGGTGCCAGGCAGGTGCTAGTCCTGGGCCTTCAAGAAGAAATGCATCACAAAAAGAACTGAAGTCGTTTTTATGCAGTACCACCTTAAGAGAAACTTGACATTAAAATTAAACTCTTGGTAATTTCTGACTTGCTGTGCTAATATTATGCGCAAGGATCAGAGAAATACTTGTCAGGGAGCCCTCACTTGGGTGTAAGGGGTGTGGAGGAGGCTTGCTGCAGGAGAAGATGGTGTTTGAACAGACTTTTTGAAGGTGAATGGAACTTAATCAAGCAGGCGGAGAAGGGATAGACACATGGACCAGTCAGAAGGAAGGGCAAGTGGAGGTCTGGGCAGGAATGTGGGTGCGTGAGGGAGTGTATTCGTTTCCCAAAGCTTTCCTGGATTGGAACAACCCAAGTTTATTCTCTCACAGTTCTGGAAGCTAGAATTCTGAAGAAAGATGCCAGTAGTCTGTGAGAACTGTCCCACGGCTCTCTCCTGGTTTCTGGTGGTGGTCAGAAACCCTTGTGCTGCTCATCACAACCAGAAGTGACGAGTAAAGGGAGAAGGAGGCATGGACCAGATTCCAAAAGGCCAAGTGCACCACACTGTGTCATTCTATTTCACCGTGAATGTGACCAAATACAAGGGAGGGAGGTTTTTACGGAGGGCAGGGCAGCGACCTGATTTGAGTTTCAGAAAGATTCTCTTGCTCATGTAGATGCTGGAATAGAGGGGAGCATGGAAACCAGCATCGGAAGTGACTGCAAGATAGGGATGGAAGAGGCTGAGCTGCTGCAATAAAATCTCGACCAAGAGGGTGAATGGAGAGGAAAGGAAAACATGGAAATGGTTTTAAATCAATGTTTGTGCAAATCTGCCGGATTCATGCTTTGAAAGAGGGGATTGAATTACTAGGAAGTTCTTTCTGATGTTCTGCTTAAAGCCTTCAGTAAAAGCACTAGAACTTCATGGTGCTTGGAGAAGCTTTTCACTCTCCCATTGCATATTGAAGATAATTTAAATTCCCTCATCTTTAGCGGCTATTCATAGCAATTCCTTTTAAAAAAATAGCACTGATTCATTGTTGTTGTTTCTGCCATAAGGTATCTACAACCAGTGGCAGATTATGGTTTTGTGAGTCCTAAATATTATAAAATTATAAATACCAATTGATGATTAGAACCTTGGAATCGGTCCATGTAAGTGAGAGGCCCTGACCTTTAAGACTCATTGGCTTCATTAATACAGTTCTAAAGCTGACATTTAGGATTCAGTTCTAAATCTGAGACCACTTACTAATGGAGAAAAATAATAGATATTCACAGTTACTTTATAGTTTTTTTTTACTTTTTTATTAATGTATTACATGTATACATATCTTTCCACAATTACTTTACAGTTTGCATTATTATCTTTTTCAATTGGCATGAACAAGAAGGTGGGTAGTGAAGTAGAGAAGTAAGGAAGGCATTATTTGTAATGTCTAATTTTAGGCAAGAGATTTAGTCTCAGAGACGTGTCCTCCAACAATGCCTGATCAGTGAATGGCAGAGCATCATTCAAATCTGTATTTTAGAACCTCAAACACCATGCTATCCGCATCATGCCATACAGCATGGAAATGGAAGTGAAATGACCAGGTGAAGAGCTGAGTTTGAAGGAGAAACATTGAGAGCAACCAAGAGCTCCTGTAAGGGGCACCCTATTTCATACAGAATTGGAGTTACCTTGTAAGGTGTTTGCTTGATCATATTGGCCAGGCCATTGCTAATGTCAATTTGATAAGCTTGTGGTATGGATGACAATCTCTTAGAAAGCTTCATTTCATTTGGAGAACTAGAGATTTTTTTGATCATTACGTTTGTATTGAATATTTCTTTTAGAAAACAAGTTTTCCCCTTTCAAGTATAGGGTATTTAGAATGGATTTAGGATTCCATTTTAGCCTCATGGATAAATTCTTTTTTACTGTTTTGAAATTGATTTCGTCGTATTTTGACTTTCATGTCATAATCTGTAGCTTAGCTCCTGTCGGAAGGAAAACATTGACATGAGGGCAATGGAGGAATATATTCTTTGTATGAATATAGCTATTTTTTTTTTTTGGCTCCTAACATAGATCTATGATCGCATTCTGTCAATTTCCTCTCGAGAGGGCGAGACGATTGAATTGGATAAACCTGTGATTTCAGAGGGTAATGTGGAAGTTTGGCTCAATTCTCTCCTGGAGGAATCTCAGTCCTCATTACATCATGTGATTCGCCAGGCAGCTGAAAATATTCAAGAAACAGGTTTCCAACTGATTGAATTCCTTTCTTCCTTCCCTGCTCAGGTCAGTGTGTTGAAATTGGAAAGTATTTTTTTTCACTGAATAGTCATTTTAGAGCTCATATATTTTCCATTGTAAAGGACACAACTGGCTTCTATTTAACTCTGGGCCAATATTAAGATTTTTATAAGGATTTGCTAAGTATATATAAGCTTAAAGGTTTCAATTACAGATTATTTGGTTATATATGTGTAAATATATACATGTATGCGTATTGTAGAAATATTTGGCATATTTTGTTTAATTTTAAAGTTTTTTTCTTACTGAATCTCTTTAGTACACAATCATAAAAATGTACTGAGTGTATGTATGCTTTACCATAAAAATGAGAAGTATATTTCAGCATTAAAATACAGAAAACAATATTTTCTTAATCATTGTGATTAATAAAAATTTTGTAAGTGTCTACTATGTATAAACTGTGTGTTAATTTGGGAAAAACAGGTTTAAGATGCATGCTTTCCCTGCCAATAACTTAAAAATCTAGCTAGGGAGAATTATTGCTTATGACTTAAAGTTTTAAGAAAAAAATTATAGATACATTGTGAAGCTAAACATACTTAATTGTCAGGTAAACAATATGAATATTGTTTTCTTAGGCTCTGATAAAACACAAAGTTGATGTAATCAAAGGTGACATACTTATATAATCACAACTATTCACTACACTGTAATTTCTGTTTATTTTTAATTTCATTTTTAATTCTTTAATCTTTTTTATTGAACATATTAGGGTGACATCTATAATAATAAAAGCATAATATGCTAATTAGACCAGATGACTTTCCAATCTTCCGATGAAGCTGGGGTTGTGAGGGGAGCCCAGGTCCCTGCCGATGGTTGGAGGGAGGCCTGGTACTGGTTGCTGGAGGGATGCATGAATTTTGTGCATCGGGCCTCTCATTGGTTAATAAAATTATGTAAGTTTTAGGTGTATAATTCTATTTATATCCCATATATACTCATGTAGTCCTTCTTATTTCCATAGGTTGGATTATTAGGAATTCAGATGATATGGACACGGGATTCAGAAGAAGCCCTTACAAATGCCAAGTTTGATAAGAAGATCATGCAGAAAACTAACCAGTCTTTCTTGGAGCTGCTGAACACACTGATAGACCTCACAACCAAGGATCTGAGTTCCATGGAACGAGTCAAATATGAGACTTTGATCACTATTCACGTGCACCAAAGGGACATCTTTGATGACCTGGTAAATGCTCTGTGAATGCTGTGGCATATACAGAAGAGCAAATACTAGCAAATACTTCTGTGTGCTGACCCACTGGAATTAGTTTCAATGAATTCAATTAAAGGTTAAATTCAGGCAAAAACTCATCTTCACACTGAGAGCTTGTTTGTTAGGTTTTCTTTTCAGTCTTTTGCCAAAATTTCAGTCATATTCCAACAGTCTTTGCTAAGATGTTATTGAGGAAATTAGATTTTGTTTTAAAATTCATTATGGGATTATTTTAAACTAGGGGACTGGTGCTCGAAAATTCATGCATGGGGGTGGGTTCCTCAGCCCGACCTGTACACTCTCCAATCGGGGAGCTTTCAAGGGAGCCCTCTCTAATCTAGAAGTTTCTGTCTGTCTTTGCAATCATATGAGCAAATTGTCTGAGACCCCAACCCAGTTTGGTTTGTTACAGAATAATAGAGTCATTTTTTTTCTTTGCTTCATTCGTGTAGATTTCCTGGAAGTTTAGGTTATCTTCCCTCGAATTTTTCCTAGACACTCTGATTTGACTTATATCTATCACCTTTGCTTTCCCTCCATCCCCCGCTGCAACAGTAACCTGCTCCAAGATCACTTTGCTCTAGTGTCTAGGAGATCCAGCTGCCAGAACTACTATTCCCAGAATTCCTGGTGCTCCCCAAGCTCTTGGTTTTCCCTTCCTGCTCTGTCTCCGTCCTACTCTGGCTCTGCCAAGTCCTCCAAGCTGCCTCCTCTCCTACTCTGTTCTCCACCCTGCATTTGTATATCCAAATTAAACCACCATCTTTATTGGGTTAATTTGCATATTCACTCCTGATTGGCTGGTGGGCATGTGGAGGTACAATCAATTTACATGTTTCTCTTTTATTATAACTAGAATGTCATGTAGCATCCTGAAAAGTGTTCATTTGTCTTGGGCACTTTTTATTTATTTATTTATTTATTTAATATATTTTATTGATTTTTTACGGAGAGGAAGGGGGAGGGATAGAAAGTCAGAAACATCAGTGAGAGACATCGATCAGCTGCCTCCTGCATGCCCCCCACTGGGGATGTGCCCGCAACCACGGTACATGCCCTTGACTGGAATTGAAACTGGGACCTTTCAGTCTGCAGGCCGACGCTCTATCCACTGAGCCAAACCAGTCTCGGCAATTGGGCACTTTTTAGATATTAGTTAAGGATGACCAGTTTCTTGATAAAGAATTGATAAGTAATATTGCTAGTAGAGCAGTTAATACTTTCTTTAAAGCTTTTGGTAAATCACATCTTGAAAAAGTTCTGCTACATTTTATGTCATTGACCACAAATGGTCTTTTCTAATATAGGTGGTGACATTCAGGTGTCATGCAGATTTTTGCCTTAAAAAGAGAACAAGGTGGAAAGAGTTTAGCAGCTCTTGAAAATAGGAAATGTGAAAAGACATGAAATTTGTCCTCTATTATAAAATAGGACATTAGATAAGAGGCAAAAAGCTCTTATTTTCATAATAATCTTCTGGATCATGTCTCACCCCATTATGTAAAAAATATTATGAAAGATTGGTTCTAATATAATGGAAATAACAATAGCACATTCAAGCTGTTGTGAGCTAATCTTCTCTTAATATTTAAGCACCCTTTTTGCCTCTCTGAGAAATAAAGGGTTCAGGGTAATTTTAGATTTCTTATTTGTCAAAGAAAAGTGATTGAAGTGGCTCAAAATTTTGGTTAAAAAATTCAGACACAAATATTGCTGAGCAGTAACCTGCCATTAGACATTTTTGCCCTCTGCCAATCCTAGGAACAATATTTAATAGATTTAAATAAAACCAACCATGTACTTTGTCATAATCATGAGATTGTTTAGTTTTGTCTTTGAGCACCAAAATCTGCTTTCATTGACTGTATTTCATGGTTAGGACTGTGGTATTAAGCATTTAAGGGTGAAATTTAAGAAATGAATATATTACTATCAAAATATATCATGCTCTTTAATTTGTGGAACACAATGAGAGGTTTCTCTTGAATTTTCCATGCCCATATATTCTCACGTCTCTTTTATTTTGCTGATCAATAAATGAGTAGGTTAGATAGTGATGCAGTGACATCTCTGACCTAGTTGGGTAGTCTTTGAGTTCAGTTGGCTTCACATTATGATATACATGAAGGATAATGTGTGTATTTAATACCTAGTTCTCATCCCAGTTTAACCAATACCTTTTGTATTTCAGTGCCAGATGCATATCAAGAGCCCTACAGACTTTGAGTGGCTGAAGCAGTGCAGATTTTATTTTAACGAAGATTCTGACAAGATGATGATTCACATCACAGATGTGGCTTTCGTATACCAGAATGAATTTTTAGGCTGTACTGACAGACTTGTCATAACTCCACTCACAGACAGGTGATGGGAGGGTTCTGTGATTTCACAATCTCTCCCTCACTCTGACTCCCCATCGACAGTTCGCTCTGGAGATTTCTACTTAATGTCCTTTCATAGTGTATAAGCTCTTTTATACCAAAGGCTTTGAAATTGAGTGTTGTTAGCCCTACAGGTGGGTCTGCATGAGGGGTTTAGGTTTGTGTTTGAGACAGACTTTGCTTCTTTTGCCCTCAGTCTTACAGAGGCACAGGCCAAGTGACCTCTGTGGACATCAAAATAGGCAAGAAAAGGAATTAATTGCCACGTGTCAATAGGTGCAAATCACTTGGGCCTTAAGGACTGCTTTAGGGACTGTGACTTCTCTTGTGGTTACAAAGACAATTAAGGTGTGTGTGTGTGTGTGTGTGTGTGTGTGTGTGTGTGTGTGTGTGTTTTAGCAGGAAAAAATGGAGTGCCAGTGAAAAGCAATGGGGAGGACATTGGGATGCACATCTGGGATTCAGTTCTGCCCTCTGCCTGTTACTCGCCAGCTGTGTCAGGTAGATCTGCTATGCAGGTTCCCTGGACCCGGTTTACTCATCTGTAAGATGGACCAGGCTGTCTCCAAGGGACCTTTCATAGCTAATACTCTGTAATTCACTAGTCGAATTTAAACTGGGTGGCACCAGCCCCTTGTATATGCTCTGCTCAGGGAAGCACTGAATATTAATTTTGGACACAGTGGCTGTGTATAAAACCGATATTTGGCCTAAGTAGAAGCTGAAGCTGCATTTCAGATGTTCTCACAGAACGAACCTCTGGGCTATTAGATTGAAGGTGTTATTAGACAAAACATAAAAGTTTATCAACACTGTCACCTGTTTAGACTGTTTCTTCTGTTCCTTTAGTTCACTCATGACACTAAATGAAACACTCCTGGTAGCAAAGAGCTTACAGCAGCCTGGTGGGGAGGCAGAAAACTCTATTGGAGCTGTAGAAGGGCCACTAAATCCCCATTCATGAGTGATGACATTTTTGAAAGTAGCGAAGAGGCTGGAAAGGAAAGCAGGGAAAGGAGGGAGCAAGGTCCACATACATGTAGGATGTTCGGGGGAGAACGTGTGCATGCATGTAAACATATATATGAAGATGTTCTGAGAGACTTTTGCTGATCTCTGGAGGGCACGTCCTAGAGATTTAGTCCTGAGTATATGCTCCCAGAAATGGAGTGAAGATGTGATCATTTAGCAACGTGTGATTAAAATCTCATGTGACCACCGGCCCCCAACTACTTCAAATAATGAACAACCATGCAAAATGGGGTTGTTCTACTTTAATGGTTCCTAGTCTGTTTCTAGAATACTCTTTTTCAGATGTGGTAGGTCTGTGAAGAAGTTGCAACATTAGTTTTAGAATTGCTAGGCACTGTTTTTCATACTTGGAAACTCTCAATTACATTCTTATAAGAAAGGCTGTTTAACCCTTTAAAGAGTTTTCTAACTTATTTGAACATAGCCACCCCTTTCTTCTTTTTCCTTAATGTATGTAATAGCCATAGGATACGTGTATTTTATTTTTTTAAGTATATTTTATTGATTTTTCACAGAGAGGAAGGGAGAGGGATACAAAGTTAGAAACATCAATGAGAAAGAGACATTGATCAGCCACCTCCTGCACGCCCCCTACTGGGGATGTGCCCGCAACCAATCTACATGCCCTTGACCGGAATCGAACCTGGGACCTTTCAGTCCGAAGGCCGATGCTCTATCCACTGTGCCAAACCGGTTTTGGCGGATATGTGTATTTTAGAAGGCAGCTTTGGAAATGTTATGTGTGGACAGTGGCCTGCATATCATGGGATGTGTGTGGTGTGTGTGCGTGTGTGTGTGTGTGTGTGTGTTTTATTTTGTGCGGGTTTCATTTCACTGCAGTGTTTCAGAGTATGTTCTAGATGCCAGTGCTCTGGCCCTAGCGCTGTCTCTACCTCTCAAGGTGCTACATCACGTTGGCCCAGGCTCTGGGAATGAGCATGGGAGGCGCGCCCGCCGGACCTGCAGGGACGGGCAAAACAGAAACCACCAAGGACATGGGACGATGTCTTGGGAAATACGTCGTGGTTTTCAACTGTTCGGACCAGATGGATTTCCGAGGGCTTGGACGGATTTTTAAAGGTGAAGGTTATGTTTTTCTTTTTTAACTGATGAGAAATTTCAGTGAAGGTGGAATAGGTTAAGATGGATATTTCAATATTTGGCTTCATTTTAGGGTCATTGTCATATGTAACACTTTTTGGAAAATCTGAATGTTAGCAGAATTGAGAAGATTCAATGTCAATGCCACTGGCCTTTGGTGATGCTTCTTTATCACTGCGGGTTGGGTGCTTCCAGAGAAAGTGCCACACCGTGAGCTATTTTGGGGGTACTCTATGCATGATCTGTCTGTTCCACTTTATGTTTGCAACCAGCTTCTCTCTGGCTTGTCTGGGTAGCTGCGTATTGTCCTTTTTTTTGGCTTTCCAAAAATTGCATATTAATTGCATTTTCCATTCTGTTTCCTTGCGAAGGACTGGCGCAGTCTGGATCCTGGGGTTGTTTTGATGAATTTAACCGTATCGACCTTCCAGTTCTCTCAGTTGCGGCCCAGCAAATTTCCATTATTTTGACATGCAAAAAGGAGCGTAAAAAATCTTTTATCTTTACTGATGGAGACAGAGTGACTATGAACCCTGAATTTGGACTTTTTCTAACCATGGTAAGGAAGCTCTACTGAGTTTATGCCTCTTGTCACAGGCTTCCTACATCTCCTTGGTCCTATGTCACCTACTTTGTATGAATGGAAACTGGGATTGTAATTTTTACTCCTGGTTAAAAGCCTTTGGAGTTAAAGCTCATATTAATAACTCGCCAGTTAATCTCTTCAGGGAGAAGGAGAGGGAGGTGGTAAATGAATTCTCTGGTTGTCGTTTCAGATTTGTGGTGTGTACATAATGGATCTTTGAATGTCCTGGTGATGTGTGCTGGTTGCCCCAGGATCATATCACTCACCCTCGGGTTTTATTTTGCGCAGAATCCTGGCTATGCCGGGCGGCAGGAACTACCGGAAAACTTGAAGATCAACTTCCGCTCCGTGGCCATGATGGTCCCTGACCGCCAGATTATCATAAGGGTGAAGTTGGCCAGCTGTGGCTTCATCGACAACATTGTGTTGGCCAGGAAGTTTTTCACGCTCTACAAGCTATGTGAGGAGCAGCTTTCTAAGCAGGTGCGGCATTCTGAAGTTTTTCTGTGCAAGTTTCATGTTTCTACTCAGTGACATGTTTTCATTTTGAAAAATCGTAGGCTCAGGTTGTTGACAGATACCTTATTGATATAAAGTAGAAAGCTGTACATTATAAAAATAATTTGGTATGCATAGTCTTATGAAGAAGTACATTGAGATAAATTAATATTTATAACATAGAGATGAAGTAAATACTCTCTGGACTGATTATAGATATTAATATTTTTTTCTTTATCCCACCTATACATTTATCATAATGTGTGTTATGTGTTATGGTTTTTAGCAACCTTTCAATCATCTACTCTTTTCACTTTCAAGCTCATTCAGGTATTTGGCCAATCTTTGTTATTTGTCTATATTAACTTCTTTGCCAATTTCCTGCACTGTTTGGAGTAGCAGATTCTGACTTCATGGGATTTCAGAGTTAAGAGGCGCAAAATCAATCACTTATTACTTCTGATTTATCTATTGCTGTGTCATACTGTCACCACAAAATGACAAACGCAGAACAATACGTATGTACTATCTCACACTTTCTGTGGGTCAGGAGGCTTGGCACGACTTGGTTGCGTCCTCTGTTTAAAGTCTAACAAGGCTGCAGTCACGTGTTGGCTGGGGCTGTGGATTCCTCTGATGGTTGGTTTGATTCAGATCTACTCCCCAGCTCCCCGCTGTTGTTGGGAGAATTCTTTCCCTTGAGGGATTCAGTTTCTTTCTGGCTGTTGGCTGGAGAAGGCCACTTTCAGTTCCCATAGGCTGTGCGCTGTTCTTTGCTACCTGGGTTTCTTCAACATGGCTATTTGCTTTCTCCAAGTCAGCAAGTAAAAGCTCTAGCAAGATGAGTGCTACAGTCTTATATTAGTCAGGATTCTGCATAGAAGAAGAACCAATAGGGTATATATGTTTATATAGAAAAAGATTTATTATAAGGTGTTGCCTCACACAGTTATGGAAGCTGGAAAGTCCCATGATATGCTGCTACAAGAGGTGGCTCAGGAAGGCCGGAGGTATAATTTGAAGGGTTGATGGTGTGGATTCCAATCTCAGTTTGAAGACCAGAAACTCGGAGTTACTGAGGGCGGGAGAGAGATATCCCAGCTCAGCAGTCAGGCAGAGAGGATGAAGAGGGCAAATCCAGTGGTTCCTCCAGGCTTCAATGGGTTGGATGGTGCCTGCCAACATTGGGGAGGGCTGTCTACTGTACTTAGTCCATAAAGTCAAATGTTAATCTTGTTCAGAAACACCCTCACCAGAAATAATGTTTAATCAGCTCTCTGAGCATTTCATGACCTAGTCAATCTGACACATAAGATTAACCATCACAAGTCTTATGTGACCACGTAATCATGTACACATAACCATATGCAACCTGTCACATCTGCTGTATTCTCTTGGTTAGAAGCAAATCACAGGTCCTGTCTCTGTACCCAAGATCATATAAAGGTACAGAGAGCATGAGATAGGGATCATATTACAAATTTCTAGAATATATAAATAAAAATTACTAAAAGCATATGCTGAATAATTACATATTGAATTCAACATAAAAATAAACTGAATAATACTCCTCACACACGTAACTCTTTGATCCCTCTCTCACTCTGGTCTCTATTCCAAACTTTTTTGAATTTACTTGTTATTTCTTACAATTTATATTCTCACTCAAAAGTCCTTCCCTTATGAGTGTTCAAGCACAGACAGAGCCTTCTGACTGTGGCCGTTGAGCTTTCCTGGTTAGACTGACCCTATTTTTGCCACCACTATTCTTGATTTCTTCTGTTTATTATAGACCTTACTCACTCATTCTTATCTTTTCTCTGTAAAATAAGTATTTTTTTTTTTACTGTGTAGAGAAATTCCCACATCACTGACGCCTGCTCTCTTCTTCTCAGTACCTCAGTCTTTCTGCATTCCTATAGCCCTTACTCCATTATTTATTTATCTTCCAAATGATTAGTACTAAACGATACACACTGCTTCCAGCTACCTTAGCATATACTTGTTTCGGTTTTGTGTTGTTTTTTTTTTTCTATAGGTACTTGTGTGTTGTGGTAAAAAGCATTTAACATTAAACTTACCAACTTAACCATTTTTTATTATTGTCAATGGCAGAATATCTATGTATCTATCTATCATATATACTAGTATATATATAATTTATCTTCATTGTTGAAGTATTACAGATGCCCCCCTCACAATTGACCCCTTCTTTCCTTGCTCGCCTCTCCTACTCCCTCCCCAGGCCTTCACAACACTATTGTCTGTGACCATGGATTATGCATATATGCATATAGATTCTTTATTTAATCTTTTCCCTCTCACCCCTTTCTCTCTATTCCATGCTTCCATGACACTAGTTCTATTTTATTCATCAGTTTATTTGTTCACTAGCCTCCACATATAAGTGAGATCATGTGATGTCTTAACCATTTTAAGTGTACAGTTCAGTAGTGTTATGTATATGCACAAAGCTGTGAAGCAGATCTCCATAAATTTTTCATCTTGCAAGACTGAAACTCTCTACTTATTAAATAGCTCCTCTCTTTCCCTTGTCCCAGTCCCTAGTAAAGATACCTCATATACATGAAACCAAACAGTTTCTGTCCTTTGGTGTCTGGTTTATTTTACTAAGCATAATGTCCTCAAGTCTCATCTATGTGCAGCATGTGGCAGGATTTGCTTCCTCTTTTATGGTGTATGTATATCCCGCATGTTCTTTATCCATTCCTGAATTGATAGGTATTTGGGTTGCTTCCACCTCTTGGGTATTGTGAATAGTGTTGCTATGAACATGAGTGTACACATAATTCTTTGAGACCTTGCTTTCAATTCTTTGGATATATTCCCAGAATGAGATTACTGAATAATATGATAATTCTACTTTTAATTTTTTAAGGAATTGCCATAGTGATCAGAAAATTAGTTTTTAATTATTCACTTAACTAGGGACCCGGTGCACAAAAATTCATGCACTGGGGGGAGGGGGTCCTCAGCCCGGCCTGCCCCCCCTCAGAGTCTGGGAACCCTAAGGGGATGTCCTACTGATGGCTTAGGCCTGAGTTGCACTCTGGCCTCCCTCTGCTAGAGGTGACCAGGCCAATCAGGGGAAGGCGCTACCCCCATCACCCCTGCGCTGCTGCCTGTCCTTGTCCCTTGCAGCCATCTCAGCTACAGCAGCTTTATCCAGAAGGTCATTTGGCTGTCTGGTCTAATTAGCATATTATGCTTTTATTATTGGAGATATGTACTAAAATTTGGCATGATTGAATTTTTAAAATATATATTAAGGCAATAATAAAGCTGGGGGCTTAGCTTCTGATTTGTTCTTATTCTTTCCTCCTCTAAGTAATCCTGGAATGTAGCTACTTTACTTTCTTATCAGTGCATATGATGGTCATAACTGTTTACTTATCAGTGCATATCATGGTCAAAACTGAGGTCTCAGTTTAATTCTGGTTCAGAATTTTAGCTTTAGAGACGTATTCTTATGGATGACTTATTAAGAAGAAGCTGAAGGGGATGTATGTACTCAGAGAAATTTATGCCTTTCTCCCTGTCAAGACATAGCTATTAATTCTGATCTTAGGGCTTAAATTAATGATAGTGCAGGAAAGGACTCTTGGGTATTCTCTATTTGGCCAAAATATCTTGATAAAAATATATTACTCATTATGTGGTCAGATTGGTGTAGCTTCCATGTGTAAGTTCATATTGAAAATAAGCCTGGCGCATCTTACAATTTTCAGGTACATTATGATTTTGGTTTGCGCAACATTCTGTCAGTTCTGCGAACATTGGGAGCAGCCAAAAGAGCCAACCCCACAGACACGGAGTCCACGATCGTCATGCGCGTTCTACGAGACATGAATCTTTCCAAACTGGTACGGTTCACAGATGGGGAGTTCCGCTCCCTTAAATATCAGTTCAACTGACTAAGCACAAACGAGATGTAGAAATATTTACTTCATATGCTCAATTTAAGATGCCTAATTATCAGATAAAGTGCCAGAGAGCACGACTTCAAATTACACATTTCAGTTCTTTTTGTACTAACTCGTGTCTAATCTAACATATGCCTATTCGAATAGAATTTAAATGGATTTAAAAAAATCCACAGTTTTTAAATACTTTAAGTCCTTTTGTGTTTTAGAGCTAAAATATCACTTTCCTTAAAGTCTGTAAAGCCTTGCAGAAAGTTGGAGCTAAATTTTACAAGTGTGTAATAATTTTGTACATTTCATTTCACAGTAGAGACTGTTATTCAGTTTTCCAATATCATTGGATCTCTGTACAGGTGACAGAATGATATTTTTTTTAAATTTCAAAATAAAAGTTTGAACCAAATTATAACTCATTAATTTGCTACTCTCTCTCATTAAAAATTCTTTTTAATTTAAAATCAGCCCCAAGCTGATTATTTCATAGGAAAGTTGTCATGTAGACAATATTTAATTTCCTTCTACTTCCACTTTTACTCTTTCCTTTTCTAAAAATAATTTTTAATTTATAGGAAACATCTCTTAACTTCAAAGAAGGTGATATTTATTTATTAATGGTTATGGATAAAATGATCTGAGCAGGGTCAGGCATCATCACTATAACTGGTCATTGCTATGATTATGCCCAAATCATGGGTCTGATTTCCCTTTCTTTTCTTTTTGAGATCGATGAGGATGAACCCTTATTTTTGAGTTTGATTGAAGATCTCTTCCCGAACATTCTTCTGGACAAGGCTGGCTACCCTGAACTGGAGGCGGCAATTGATAGACAGGTAATACATTTCACAGGGCATCAACCCAGTCTGACTTTCAGGGAATCAGGAGGAGCTAGTGCGGCCCGAATCTGTGGGTTCCAAGAACAACACCCGTGGCTGTGACTGCTGTTTTTGTGAGTGTATGTGATCAGAGTATATTTTAATATATCATTGCTAATGAATATAGGATAAATATATTCAATATCAATACAAATTACTATGTAATTTGCACAATAGAGATTTCTGCTATTCATGTATAGGAATTACTTGATTATATTTTCAAGAAATGGAATAAAACAAACCTCAGAATGTTTAAAAAAATCAATAAAATAAAAAACAAAACAAAACAAAAAACCCTCAAAATGTTTAAATTCTATTTGTTGGCCTAGGCTTGGCTCAGTGGATAGAGCGTCGGCCTGCGGACTGAAAGGTCCCAGGTTCGATTCTGGTCGGGGGCATGTACCTTGCTTGCGGGCACATCTCCACTGTAGGGCGTGCAGGAGGTGGCTGATCGATGTATCTCTCTCATCGATGTTTCTGACTTTCTGTCTCTCTCCCTTCCTCTCTGTAAAAAATCAATAAAATATTAAAAAAACAAACAAACAAACAAAAAACACCTCAAAATGTTTAAATTCTATTTGTTGGCCTAGGCCCTGGTGGGATGTGACGACTGTTTTAAGAGAGGCTGTTCCACCCCAGGATAGAGCTCTTCCTGCCGTTGCACAGCCTCACGTCCTGTGGCTGCACGCTAGCGGTCCTGTTACTGATGGAAACCAGATTCCAAAATGAGATGCCATGGGCCACGGGCCAGCAGGGGCTGGCAGGGCTGGGCTGCTGCCTTGCCCATGCCGGAGTGGCTCTGTCAGTGTCATAAGCAGTGATCTCATGTATATCATCTTTCTCTCGCACAGTCACTTGTGATTCCTTCCCGGGACACTGGGAACGGGGGATCTGCTACATATCTACACTGGGTGTCCAGATTATTATGATCTCTGAAGCATAATAATCTGGCCGCTCTGTGTATATCCTATATATTAAAAGGCTAATATGCAAATTGTCCCCTTGACCAGGAGTTCGACCAGCAGGCAGGCCGGCCATCCACCCATGTCCCCTCCCCCTGGCCAGGCTGGCTGGATGAGTGGCCAGATTATTATGCATTCAGAGATCATAATAATAATCTGGCCACTCAGTGTATATCATTAGTTGTTTAGATACTTGGTACAGCTTTAACTTTTTATAGTCTCCTAAGAATAGAAATGGATTATGTAAACCATGTGCCTTAATTTCCTTTTCTAGGAAGAAGAGTTAGGGGGCGGGGGAGAAATTTTATAGAAATGGTGATTAGCTCATATTTATAAAATACATTTAAATTCCTTAAAGATATTTATAATAAAAGTGAAACATGGTAGCATTAAATAGATATTTTGCTTTAAAAATCAATATATAAAAGTTTTAATCTCTTTTTTATCAGGTAAGAATGAAATTCATTTTGCAAATGCTTTCTTTATCAAATGACCTAACTTACTGTAGCATTACCTAAAAAGCTAAGTATAAAGTAATTTGTAAGGTGAGTTGCATTAGTACTTTGTAGTATGCGAAAAATCTGGAGTATATGCATAGTGTAAAGTGACACATGATTATTAATCAAAATTATTTAAGTAAAATAAGAGCATTATTTATAGTGTGTTTAAGCATAGCATTCTACTTAAAAGCATGGGCCGTGGAGCTGAATTTCTTGGGGCTCAAATCTCCATGTTATAACTTTACAAGTATTAATCTTGGTCAAGTTACTTCATTGCTCTGTGCCTCAGTTTCCTTACCTGTAAAATGAAGATATCCATAATACCAATCTCATATTATTGTCATAAAGATTAAGTTTAGGAGAGTCTGGCACAGAGGAACTCCCATACATGTATTTGATAGATAAAAACTACCCAGTGGGCTTACAAAGAGCTCGACATTTATATGGAATTTCAGTCAGCCTGGTGTGCTAGAAACTTTTCCAATAATTAAATGTTATCTTTTAAATTAAACACGTAAAATACATTTCATACTTGAGCCTTTAGTTGCTCTGAAGATGTCCATTTAATAAAATGTTAATATAAATGCATCCAATTCCCAAAGACAAATGCAGATGTTTCTTATTAGTTTGCTGTAGCATTGGATTATGTTCAGCCTGCTTTCTGTCTGTGTACCTATATTCTTTTATGCAATATATATATATATATATATATATATATATATATATATATATATATTTGATTGTGACAAAATATGTAATGTAAAATTTACCATTTTTGCCTTGTTAAGTGGACAGTTTAATGGTATTAAGTACAGTCTCATTATTGTGTAAACATCCCACCATCCATCTCCAGAACTTTTTTTCATTTCCTGGAATGAAACTCCATGCTTATTAAACAGTGGCTCCCATTCCTCTATCCCCCCAACTCCATGCTCTATGCTTAATGTGAGCACCTTAGCAAGCCCGGCTGGCTGTTGGTGTGGCTCACTGTGGGGGTTTTGTCATGTTTTCAGGTGGAAGAAGCTGGTCTAATCAGCCATCCTCCCTGGAAACTGAAAGTCATCCAGCTGTTTGAAACGCAGAGAGTGCGGCACGGCATGATGACCTTGGGGCCTAGCGGAGCAGGGAAAACCACCTGCATCCACACCTTGATGAAAGCCATGACAGGTACGGGGCAGCCACGCTGCATCGCTCTGGGTGACACATTTGAATAGTTGTGGCACATTGGAGTGCCCCAAGAGGAAACAAAAGTAGAGACATGAATATTTTTTTTACAGGATGGAATGCTGCTTTACTGATAATTGGGTACATTTTAGAGAGAACATATTACATTACTGGACTACCAGGGGGAAACATTTCTTTCCATCTTTACTGAGATATAATTGACACATACCATAGTGTAAGCTTACGGTGTACAGAGTGTTGATTTGATTCATTTATAAATTGCAAAATGATTAACACCACAGTATTAGCTAACAGCTCCATCACATACAGAGTTAGCATTTCTTTTTTTGTGGTGAGAACATTTAAGATCTACTCTTGTGGCAACATTCAAGTATACGATGCAGTATTATTAGCTGTAATCACTATGCTGTACGTCAGATTCCCAAATTTGTTAATCTAATAACTGGAAGTTTGTACCTTTGACTAATGTCTTCCTACTTCCACCTCTCCCCCTCCCCAACTCCTAGGAATCACCAGTCTGTGTTTCTGTGAGTTTGGCTTTTTTAGGTTCCACAAGCAATAAATCTTTGCTTGAAAACTGACTTTAAGCAAAACAATATATAATGAAAACCGCTTACCATAGGCTAATTGATCCAAGCAAGACTTAAATTCCCACGGCATATGTTAATTAATTAATTTTCCACCCGGAAGCAAGTATTTTTCTGGAGAAGTTAAAAAAATGCACTTAATTTCCAGATATCCCTAAGCCTCACATGGAAGTCCCTACCCTGAGGTCACCTGGAGATAATGGTCATGATTATTCTTGTATTATCTGGTTCTGATTAGAAGTTATCAGCAGCCCTTAGCTGTGCCAGAGTTGAATTCCAAAATTTCACAGAACTTTGGTTGTGGGAATGCATCCTACAAGGTCCCACAGGGAAATGTGCTGGTTGGAACCCCAGTGCGCTGATACTGAGTTACTGGTTGCTGGGAATTGCCTGTATCTATTCTAGGGTCCTGTGCAAGTGTCCCTGTTCAAGCGCCAGTTGCGAGGGCCAGTTTGTAGTGAACCCCTTTCACATCCTATGTGGTTCAGGGTTCAGGTTCAGGGTTTGGGCTCTGGAGGAAGCTGCAGACAAATGAAATAAACTAGAAAATATTAATTTGAAAATATTGGGGGCCAGGCAGGAGCCCAACTCAAGGGGAATGACTTCACCCCACTCTGGCTTTGCTATCCCTTTTATTAAGACTATGGGATACACCCATAGCCTTTAGGCAGACAATTCCAATAATAGCCAATCATCAAGAATTTACATAAAACTAGAAGGTGGAAGTTGCTTCAGCTACCATTGTCTCAACTAAACAGTGGGTGGTGGGCTCTGACCTTTCAGAGCTTCAGGGTTGACCAGCCTTCCGGGTTCCTTGTCCACACCTCTCTGCTAGTGAAGACAATGGGTGGCTTCCAACAGTCCTGCACATGTTAGATTTAGTCTCAGTTTTCTCAGTTGTGGGATGAAGTAATTCTCTGCATCAATTCTCTATCTATGGGGTTTTCACATGGAGACAGGACTATGCTCTCAGCTAGCACCTAACTCCACCAAAACAGAGCTCACACTTGCAGGACTTATCACATGGTTTCCAGTGTGCTGATAATAGCTGGGATTTTTAAATAGCTTTAAAATGAGGTGTTCTGCCTTTCAAATTATGTTTAATACATTTGTTGTTGTTATAAAACTGCCTTCTGTTAACTACAAGTGCACCTGGTACAATGACATGAACAAAATGAGCACTAAATAGTAAACCATACAGATACATTATGTATAATGTGTTTGGATAATTCGTATGGCATCCCTGATTTGGAAAAGCTCTTTGCAAAGTTGATTTAATCATTAGACTATTTGCTGTTTATTAATTTGTGCTTGGTTTTAGTATTTCCTGTTTATTATTCTGTTCTCAGTTTTAATAGGTAGGTAGGCCAAACATTTGTTATCTTATATAAAACATTGTTTCTTGCTGAAAACTTTAATTATCCAAAAGATTGAGAAGATAATTGGGCTGACTTTCTACTGAAGAAGACCCATGCATGTTATTCTCTTATTTCCCATTATGTTTTCATTAAAAAATACTTGGAGATTTTGCGAGGCTCTGTACTAGAAATGGGAGAACAGGTATGAAAAAAAAAGTGGACATGTCTTCAAGGAGCTTACAGTGTAATGAGTTACAGACATAGGCACAGATTCCTAAAAGTCAACTTGGAATCACTATGAGGAAAGTTTGGGTAATTACTTTGTGAGCAGAGGTGAAGGACAGCAGAATCTTTTCCAAGGAATTTTGGAGGGGCTTACAGAGCAGATGCTCCTGCATCTGAGGTTGGAAGGCTGGGTAGCAGGTGGATACGAGGCATTAGCGCAAGGAAGACTATGCAGGAAGAAGGGACTGGGGACTGCAGGATATACCCAGGGAAGTCCATTGACACGAAGAGAATGTAATTGTGTGTGGGTGGAAGTGGGGGAGATGAGGAGGTATCGCAGATGCTATTGGTGCCCAATGCTATCCCTTTGGTCTGATCCTGCTATCGATGTGGCTGTTGGACAGTTTCTCCCCTTAACATCAGAGGTTTCTCTCAGTTTTTCAGTTTTATGACTTTCCTTGAAGTTATGGAACAGGATCAGCCTGGAAATAGGTGAGAATTAATGTATGAGGCAGCCATACCCTCAACCAGTGTGGGAGAACGGTTGATGGCAGATGTTCCACCCTGTGTCTTTTAGAGGGACATTGTTTCTGTGACCAGCTCAGCAAGGTGCCCTTCTCCCTTTCAAATTGTGCTTAATACATTGATGCCTCTCCTTTCCCATCTCATTCTCTCTTTCCTCTGACCATCAACCAACCATCAGCACCCACGTTCTTGTCCCTGACTTTGCTTGCAGGGGATTTCAAATTGGTGCTGTAGCTGTGGCATGAGGAGTTTTGTAAGTCATACTCAGTATCTAGGTTTTATGCTGTAGGCCAGTGGTCGGCAAACTGTGGCTCCTGAGCCACATGCAGCTCTTTGGCCCCTTAAGTGTGGCTCTTCCACAAAATATTATGTGCGGGCGTGCACATACAGTGCTAATTGAAACTTTGTGGCCCATGCACATAAGTCGGTTTTTGGCTCTCAAAAGAAATTTCAATTGTTGTACTGTTGATATTTGGCTCTGTTGACTAATGAGTTTGCCGGCCACTACTGTAGGTGATAGAAAGTCATTGAGCTGGGGAGTGGTATGGTCAACCCTGTGTGTAGAAGACCATCTGCTGGCCATATAGAGAGTAAACCCAGGAACAGGCGGGTGGTCTGGTGTCCATAAGAAGGTGACAGCAAGAAAAGGATACCTACTCTATGGCAGAGTCCATGAAAGTGGAGTGATCAGGAGAATTTAGAGGAATTACTTTAACCAACATTTTGTAAGTTAAACATTTTTTTCCTTAATGCTTTTTTTTAGTGCTTTCATAAAAATATTATGATATTCTAATGAAAATGACATAATTCTACCTTAATGAAATAATTTTTGATAATTTCTCTTGTATGGGAACAGACCAAGTCTGGATCTCACCTATGATTCTTTCACACATGTCAAGAGTTTGCTGGCTTTTTGTAAAGTGTGATTAGAAAGTATGATTAGATTACTAAAAAGAAAAAGTGTTACCAGTCTTATGACTATCATTTATTGCAAAAGCTGAATTGTGACTAAGTTGAACTTTAGCATCACAAAATACTACAAATAATTACCTTGATTCTTTTTGTGATTTTGAATAAAGAAATCTGGTTTAATTTTCTAAGTAAGTTTTAACATATAATACCCTTTCTTTTCTTTTTTTAAAAAATATATTTTATTGCTTTTTCACAGAGAGGAAGGGAGAGAGATAGAAAGTCAGAAACATCAATGAGAGAGAGACATCGATCAGCCGCCTCCTGCACACCCCACACTGGAGATGTGCCCGCAAGCAAGGTACATGCCCCTGCCCGATATCGAACCCAGGACCTTTCAGTCCTCAGGCTGACACTCTATCCACTGAGCCAAACCAGTCTCGGCTATAATACCCTTTCAAATGTGCACGTGTTTACCAAATGTGTGCCTATGTTTCTCAGACAGTGTGCAATATTTTAGTATCTTTCTTTATGGTTTTATACTTTAAACTTCGTCATTTTTCTGCTTATCAACCAAAGTCCTTTATGTATAGAATCCAGTACATTTAAGAGTAGTTTTAGGGTTTGAAAGATTCAAATACCTTTTTTGAGGTTGGCTACAAAACAAAGTTTTTGATTCCTGCAACTTATTAGTTTAGCTCATTTTTTTCCAAATGAGCAAGAACACATCCCAGCAAATGAAAGCTGGTAATGTAGACAGAGAAGCCACTTTTAGGTGACATGTCACATAGAAGGTGTGATCTAGTATACCCTAAGTCAAAAGGTTTTTGAGCTGTGAAATTTGAAGAATTTCCAGATTACATTAATATCTTTGTCATTGCCAACATTTTTGGTATCCTTTTCCTCCTCCTATGGAATATGCACTTTTTTCTTACAGAAGGTGAAACAAATGCAATTTAATCAATAAAATATGAGGCTAATTATGACAATTTGGAAATGCAGTAAGACATATTTTCAGGGCAATTTTGGATTTTCATGTTTTGAACACCTGCTGACTCTACACTGCAAATTAGTGCATAATGACGGTTCACTCTACACCTGAGCTGTTTAAAATTCGGATTTTCTGGGCCCAGACTGTGGAAAACCACACCGGGAGATGAGGATGAATCCCAAGGCGATAACGGCCCCACAGATGTTCGGTCGGCTGGACGTGGCCACGAATGACTGGACGGATGGGATATTTTCCACCCTCTGGAGGAAGACGCTGAGGGCTAAGAAAGGTAGAAGATGAATTATAACACTATTTTCGACATGTACTTCTAAGTAAAATCCTTGGTGACTCTGTAAAATAAGTAGAAAAACTGTATTCTCCATATAATATCTTAGTCATTACTAAGAAGTCATAAATCCGTGTAATATCTGTGACTGTTGAAATACTAAAACTATTGACTAGAGTAAAACATCTTTCATCCCTTCTCTCTCTTATTTTTTTTTGGTTAAGAAGGGAATTATTTTCCTTTTGAAAAAAAATGTGCTTGTATTCCTCTGATATCTTAGAATAAAAGAGATAGGAAAAGATGTTAAGGAAAAGTGATAGTATTTCATAAAGTGATTTTACCATAACTATTTTCACTATTTTAAAAATGTTGTTCTTAGTTAAGTACAGCCTATTAACAAAAACCTGATTCTCCCATAAAATCACTGGAGTTAGCAGGCTTCTTTGGAAGGAAAATTGCATATATACAAAATGAAGTCTATACTGAATTAATAAATGATTCCAATTACATATGTATAATTATAATATGTTTTTATTGATTTTAAAGAGTGAGGAAGGGAGAGGAAGAGATAGAAACATCCATCGATTGGCTGCCTCCTGCACCCTCCTTACTGGGGATGGAGTCTGAAAGCCAGGCATGTGCCCTGGGCCTGGAATTGAACCAGGTGCACGGGTTGACACTCAACCAACTGAACCATACCAGCCAGGCACAAATTACTCAGTTTAGGAGTTTGAATGCTGTTTAAAGAAACTCATTAAGGGCTACATTTGTATATTACGCCCCCCTCCCCACCACACCTTTGCTTGAATATTCTAGGGGACCATACCTGGATCGTTCTTGATGGTCCGGTCGATGCCATCTGGATTGAAAACCTGAATTCTGTTTTGGATGACAACAAAACTCTAACGCTTGCCAATGGCGATCGGATTCCCATGGCTCCGAACTGCAAGATTGTGTTTGAGCCTCATAACATCGACAACGCTTCTCCTGCGACCGTCTCAAGGAATGGAATGGTGTTCATGAGTTCTTCCATCCTGGACTGGAGTCCGATTCTGGAGGTATGAGTGGAGTCTTTCTTTTGGGTAAAGAGAGAGCAGATCCTTTAGTGTTCGGGTAGAGTGCCCGCTGGCTTTTGTGCAGACCCGCAGGGTGGAAGTGCACTTTAATGCTCCTTTTTATGGGAGATCTTTGAGTGCTCTGGGACATGCAAACCCTGATCGCCCCTTACAGGTTTCTTCAGTGCTCTTCTAATCACGGGAGATCTGTGATTTCCAAGCCTTGGGTTGAGGAGTAATCGCAAGGTCCAGGTGAATCAATAACCCCACTGAATAGTGACTGAATAAATAAAATTTAATTTTTCCACTTTGGGGATTCATGACATTTTTAAAAGGTATTCATTCGCATAAAGTATGGGATTGGGAGCAGCCATTTTAGAATATTAACTTGAAGAAGACAATTTATTAAAATTGCATAGAAGGGATTTTTATTAGACTCAGGATTATAATATTTTAAGTTTTACTTGGAAATAGTATTTCAGATAATTTCTCTTTTAATGCATGATAAGGGATACTATTTTATTACTACCAATATATCCTAGAGTGTATTACTTATAATTAGATTATAATTAAATAGATGCTATGGTATAAGGCAGAATGCTTATTAGATAAGCCATCTGTAAAACCTTTTTTGACATCCTTAGTCAGATTATTTTCAGCTACATACATGTTTTGGAGATGATTTAGATAGGAAACATACGTATTCATAATTTGGATAAAGTAGATGTTTATTCTATATTGCCATTAAATTTTTGTGCTTCTGTTTGTGTATGGGTATATCTTGACTTATTTTCAGAATTTACACATCTCTGAGTTTTGAAAGGGTTTACATCCGGTAAAGTATGAAGATGTGAAGGAGGAGATTATATAGCAAAATGATACTGACATTGGTTATGTCACTAAAAATTCTTCTAAAAGTTTCAAATTTCACAAATATGTATCTATTCATTAAGGAGAACATAGAGCAAATGTTCTCAACCCTGGTTTTGCAAAAATAATCACCAATGACAATTCTTATAACACAGATGATTGGGTCACCACCCCTCTCTCTGCCCCCCACCTCCCCTGACTTGGGTAACTACAGATACAGCAAATTCCAAGTCAAAGTGTATTTATCCAATTTCCCCCAAATTTTACCAATTCACAAAAATACTTTATGTTACTAGCTAATAAATATTGCTATTTATAAAATAAGCTTCTATTATATCTTGTCAATGTTGAGGCTGAATTGGGAATTTACATTGATGGTAGACATATATAATATTTTTATATGCTTTTAACTAATGCCATTTCTTCCTACAAAGTGAGTGGGAAGAAGCGAGACTCACAACAATCAGGAGCAGTGCAAGGCCACGCAGAGGGAGTTATGAGAGGGCAGAGCCATGGGGAGGGTGTTTATGGGAATCTCAGCTCCAGCGAACCAAGCTGATTACTGGCCCCGTAGCTGATGCTTTTGGCCCTATCCACCCAAAAGTGCTGTCTTGTTTTTGTTTCATGAGTTGATGAAATATTTGGATCCAACATTATATTGCTTCTGTTTGGAGTCTTTAAGAATGAGCTGATGTCTTCATGCCAAAGGAACTTTCTTCCCCTTAAGAAAACACTGTTTTAGGTTAAGTGCTATTTTTTGTTATGAATCACATGTGCTTTCATAATATTGGGTTCCACAGATGACTAAATTCTCTAATTTCTTGAGAATTCTTTGATATTTTTCTACATTGGTTATTAATTAAACTATTGGTGAAAATTTTTGCTTCCATTTTGCAAAATCTGGGTATGGATTTCCTTTGTTGATCTTTTATTCTGCTTTGTTTAAAAAAATTATTTCCATGTATTGCCTCCTTATTTTTTTTTTCTAGCACATTTTAATCAAGAGCTGAAGACTTTTTCTCCATATTGGATTCACAAATTGAGTGTATGTGTAGTGACGTAGGTGACTGTGTAGATGCTGGGGTCAGATTCCAGAATTGAATTCTGGCTTTGCCAACCTACCAGCTATGGGATCTTGCATGTGTTACTTAAATTCCCTGGACTCCAGTTTCTTCATATGTAAAAGAAGGATAATAATAACTCTTACCTCCTAGCTTTATTTTGAGGCATTTATTGAGTTAGTACATGAAAGCATTTATATCAAGGCCTGGCCCATCATATATGTTGTATAATCATTAGATACTGTTATTAATCGATATTTTAAAAGCTTTTGTTCCAGCATGACCATTTCTCTGGTGTGCTAATAAATCTAATTCACGCATTACTTTGTAAACGGACAGGGCTTTCTTAAAAAACGCTCACCCCAAGAAGCTGAGATTCTTCGACAGCTGTACATCAGATCATTCCCCGCCCTGTATCGCTTCAGTGTTCAGAACTTAGAATACAAGATGGAGATGCTCGAGGCCTTCGTCATCATGCAGAGCATTAACATGCTGCAGGGTCTGATCCCTCAGAAGGTAAGTGGCTCAGTTTTTTGGAGAATTTCTCTTTCACTGGAGTCAGACTGTGCAGAGGGCAATATTAGAAATTGCTTTTGTTAGAGCTGTGCGGAGGGCAGGTAGTTCAAACATGGGCATGCACATTTTTTTCTCTTTTTTAAAAAATATATTTTATTGATTTTTTACAGAGAGGAAGGGAGAGAGATAGAAAGTTAGAAACATCGATGAGAGAGAGACATTGATCAACTGCCTCCTGCACACCCCCCACTGGGGTTGTGCCCGCAACCAAGATACATGCCCTTGACCGGAATCGAACCTGGGACCCCTCAGTCCGCAGGCCAACGCTCTATCCACTGAGTCAAACCGGTTTCAGCTTTTTCTCTTTTCTTCCCATAAAGCTAGCCATGGTTTTGTAATTTAGTTGCAGGTTTGCAAACCAGTTGGCTTGGTTTTCCTTAAGATCAGTCTTGCATTGGTTTCCCAACCTTATTCATCTCTCCCTTGTTCTTGTTTTGGGGGAGAACTATTGACTCTTTTTATATCTTAGTTATTTTCCTTAAAACCTCAAAGTTTTGGTTTAAGAATTACATAATTATAGTTTTATTCTTTCGGTTCAGGAACAAGGTGTGGAGGTCACGCCGGGGCACCTGGAAAGGCTGTACGTCTTCTCCCTGATGTGGAGCGTGGGGGCCCCGCTGGAGCTGGGGGGTCGGCGGCGGCTGGAGCACTGGCTGTGCTCTCAGGAAACGCTGGCCTTGGACCTGCCGCCTCTATCCGGGACCGCCGACACCATGTTCGATTTTTATGTCACGTCCGAGGGTGAGGATGCTCACTTCCATTTATATTAGCACATATATATGGTAAAACTCTTTTTAAAAAATATATTTTATTGATATTTTACAGAGAGGAAGGGAGAGAGATAGAGAGAGAAATATCAATGAGAGAGAAGCATCGATCAGCTGCCTCCTGCACACCCCTACTGGGGATGTGCCCACAACCAAGGTACATGCCCTTGACCGGAATCAAACCCGGGACCTTTCAGTGTGTACTGATGCTCTATCCACTGAGCCAAACCGGTTTCAGCCTTCTTCTTCGTCTTCTTTTTTTTTAAAATTATATGGTAAAAACTCTTGCATGTAAAATTGAAATGGAAATTTTCATGTGTGAAGAAAGATAATTGTTTCTTTTTCAAATATCATATACTGAACTTTTAATAAATTAAAAACAAAATTTAAAACCCAAATCAGATCCATATTAGCTATTCACATGATACAATCAGTAATTTATATAAAAATTATGAAGTGTGAAGTATATTTTTACCAAATATGTGTACCTATACATCAATATACATATATACACCTATACTTTAAGTATTGATATGTGCAAACATATATAGATAAAGTACATACATATACAGATATGAAATGCACATATGCAGTATATGCAATATTTATATATGGCATCCTAGGGGTTTATATTTTTGGTCTTATAATTAAGGGAGTAATGAAAAGTTTGTGAGATTAAACATTTGAAAATGATTTTATGTACATACTACTGTCACAGTGTTCTGTATGTTTATACACACGTTATGTTATTGAAAACCTACATATTTAAGATTTCGGGATTCTTTGAAATATTTCTTAATAGCACGAATTTGGAATAGTTCCTAGGGAAATTCTTAGTCAGCTAGCACGTACTTGAATAGTACTTAGATCTTTCTGATTTTAATGATTTTTATTTTACGGAAGTTTTTGGAAGATGTCTTTATGAAATGTCAAGGATGTCTGCTCCTTACAGTCAGTTAAATTACTGATAGGAATGACTATGGCCGGGCGCATGTTCTGTTTACCTCAGGGAAATGGATGCACTGGAGCACCTGTACGGAGGAATATGAGTATCCACCTGACGCCACCCCAGAATATGGCTCCATCCTGGTGCCCAATGTTGACAATGTGAGGACTGACTTCCTAATTCAAACCATCGCCAAACAGGGCAAGGTATGGCTCTTTCACTTGTATTAAAAATCGCATATTTAAAAATGTCACTTGAGAACGCGAATCTAAATGTTACTCCAATTAGCATGCTGCTTTTATTATCCTCCAATAACAATATTAGCATTGAATAGCTCTCATTCATAACTAATTATTTCTTATGAGAGAAAGTGAATTTTGACTTGTTTTTCAAAGAGAAATCCGTCTCTTTGGATTATTGTATTGCTTTGCTGGGGCTGATGTAAGAGCTGGGTGGATTAAATAAATTACTTTTCCCCTTCCTTCCCCTGCCTTCCCCCCTTCCTCTACCCCCCCCTTCCCCCCCCCCCCACCCCCTGCAGCTCTGGAGACTTGAAGTCCAAGTTGAATGTGTCAGTAGGTTCAGCTTTCTTTCTGAAGCCTCTCTCCTTGGCTTACAGATGGCTCACTGTCCTCCCACAGCCTTTATCTGTGGGGCATCCCTGCTGTTTCTTTTTGTATCCAAATTTCCTCCTCTTATAAGGATGCCAGGTAGATTGAAGTAAGATTCACATAATGGCCCCATTTTAACTAAATTATCTCTTTGAAGACCTTTTCTCCATATAGTCATATACTGAGGTACTGGGGGCCAGAGCTGCAAACTACGATTTCTCGGGGGGTAGGCACTGCCCATTCAGCCCATGACAATCATCTTACTGTATTTCTTTCTCAACCCCTATTATAGGCTGTGCTGTTAATCGGCGAGCAAGGAACAGCCAAGACAGTCATAATGAAAGGATTCATGTCAAAATACAACCCTGAAAGTCACATGACCAAGAGTCTGAACTTTTCTTCGGCAACCACCCCACTCATGTTTCAGGTACTGGCTCTTGGGGTTTGCCTGGCAGCTCAGGTTTGTGATAAACTGGAGGCTCCCATCTCTCTACCGTCTGCTGTGCCCCTGAGCTGCTTCTCATCCCCCACAGCTGTGATAGATCCCTACATACGTCTTCCATTGTCTGTGTTATTCAGCGGCAGTAGAATTTCTCCCTAATTAGATTAAAACATATAAACATCTTAAATTGTGGAGAAATGAAAAACTTATATAAGGTATCGAAAACCTTGATCCTATTTAAAAGGTCTATGTAGAAAAGCCTGCAAAATCTAAAGTGGACTGAAGGAAATATTTATTCTTCCACTGAAACCATCTTCCTCTTTTTACTGTTGTTACAAAACCCCAGTTTTTGAGCCCCTGTGCTGGCATGCACTGGCCCAAAGAAATGTGCAAGCAGGAGTTTGCAGTCAAGAAAAGAAGTAGTTTATTACTATAAACTGGAGGCCCAGTGCACAAAATTTATGCATGGGAGGGAGGAGTGTGTCCCTCAGCCCAGCCTGCACCCTCTCCAATCTGGGATCCCTTGAGGGCAGTTGGACATCCCTCTCACAATCTAGGACTGCTGGCTTCCAACCGTTTGCCTGCCTGCCTGCCTGATTGTCCCTAACCTCTCTGCCTACTAGCCTGATCACCCCCTAACTACTCCCCTGCCAGCCTGATTGATGCCTAACTGCTCCCATGCTGTCCCAATTGCCCCAACTGCCCTCACCTGCAAGCATAGTTGCCCCAACTGCCCTTCTCTGCAGGCCTGGTCACCCCTAACTCTCCTCCCCTGCAGGCCTGGTTGCCCCCAACTACCCTCCCCTGCTGGCCTGGTACCCACAACTGCCCTCTTCTGCTGGCCATCTTGAGGTGGCTGTCTTTGACCATGTGGGGGAGACCATCTTGTGTGTTGGAGTGATGGTCAATTTACATATTACCTCTTTATTATATAGGAAGATTGCCCAGTTCAGTGTGGGGGTGAGTTTGTGCTTTTAAAGACCCAACTCCCTGATGACGTGTACATTACAGATTACATAGGGCCGAATCACAAGATACGGTGGGTGGATTAGGGGTTCTGTGTTGTGTCAGAAACTGACTGGCTGGAAGTGAGGTAAGGATGATACATCATTTCTTCAGCTTTGGAGGGCAGCTCTGAGGTCTGCCCTGGCCTCCCTCTGTCTGGTTTCATGGAAAAGTAGCTAGGGGACATTCCACCCTAGGACTCAGGAGCTGAAACATAACTTAGGCCAAGATGTTGTCTTGAGTTTGACAGAGATCCAGACCCTGTGACCATTAGTCAGGTCTGGGCTTTTGTCTTCTGCTGCCTCAGGGGTTAATGATGATTGGAGGAAAGTCTAGGTCTATGAGGTGGAGAGGGAGAAAAAGATGATTTTCTAAAGCTATAGTCACAAATCAAATCAAATCATTAGGATCCTCCGTTTCACTGTCTGCTTTTCTGTGGCTGTTACCATTATTCTAGCCTTTAGAATGGATCCATTGAGGCATCTTTGATGGATCTCTTTTGAATCTAGGGCAGCTAATGTACCTAAGGAAATACTTGTCCCATCTTTTCCTTTTTCTTCATTCTCCCTGACTGCCTCTGCACAATCCAATTCTTGATTCCACACCAGGGTAGCTGCATGAAGGAATCCCTAGCTGGTCTTTGTTCAAGTCTAATTCGTTTACAGTCTACCTTTTATTCTCCTTCTAATCTTCGGTTCGTATATTGCCACTTTTATCTGTTGTTCCCTCGCTTAACATTTCCCAATCGCTCCCATTATCAATTGCAACAAGGAATGAAATTGTAGACTCTTATACTAAGGATGCTACCCTCTCATATCATTGAAGAGTCACAGGACCGGCCCCCCTCCCCCAAAATTTGCATTGTTTTTGTCAATAAAGCTGCCAAGAAGGACCTGGGTTTGCAGTGGCTGGTTGGTTGTTTCCTCCTGTTCCTAAGCCATCTAAGATCCCACTGAAATGAGAGGAGATCGTAAGTGTCATTTCATGCTTCAGTTGTTCTTAGATCACCTCTCATATCTGTATTAGAACAAATAATCTATAACCATAAAAGCGTAATATGCTAATGAGACTGACATTCTTCTGGACATCCTTCTGGGACAAAGCCAGGGGTGTGGCTGTGAGGGAGGGATCCAGGCAGCCGTGATTGTGAAGGCCCACTCTTTCATGAGTTTTGTGCATCAGGCCTCTAGTGCATTAATAAAAGGACTCATTTTATACATTGAAAATGGACGGGAAGCTTTTAGGAGGATCCAAGTCCCAAGAAGTTTGCTTTTGATTAACTTTTTTGTTCTTTACTTGTCAGAATGAAAATATCAAAGAGCAATGAAGAATATTTAGCTTAGCTAAATCATGGTATTTTCTCACTTAATGTAATTGGTGACTACAGAATGCCAACAAAGACCATTGATTAAGTTTCTAAATAAGACCGCTAACTATGTAATGCTCCTCTTTTAGAGATGGCTTTTTCAGTACTGGCTAACCTTCAATCAAATGAATACCATTTCACAGTGTTGTGATGGTGTTACTGGAGAGGAGATCTGGCTGGCCCTGGGTGGGTCTGCCTAGGCTGGCCTGTAGTGTGTGGGCTCTTCACTTTGTTCAGGAACAGTTTCACAGCACGAGTGAACTATGAGGGAACACTTATTACAGTAAATGTTGGGGACAGTAAAACAAGAAAGGGCTTAGCTAGAAGAGGCAACAGGAGAGCCTAGGCTGAGCTGCCCTCACTCTCTGGGAGGTGAGAGAAAAGGGGGCCTTGGGAATAGGATCAGGGTTTAGTCTGGAATGAGCTCCACTGCCCATTGCTGCCCATTGCATATCTCAAGGAGTCTTTTAGAGTAAGAGATGCGGGCCTGTGAGGAAAGGAAAGAGGGAAGAAGAAGGGAAAAGGAATGGCGGGAGCTGCTCCTCAGAGGGAGAGTGCATGCTGGGTTCTTTGGAGGCTTTTATGTCTCTCTTGTAGGTGAGACTCTTAGGGGAGGTCTTAAGGGAGGGTTTCAGCAGAATATTCTTCAGTTTTCTAGTAGAGTCGTGGTCTCCACTGATTGGCCAGTGTCAGGTCACTTAGTCATTGCAGCTGGTCCTGGTGTCACTCACCTGGTTTTGCTGCTTTTCTGGGTCTGGAATTGAAATACAGCTGGGGCTGAGACCGGTTTGGCTCAGTGGATAGAGCGTCAGCCTGCGGACTGAAAGGTCCCAGGTTCGATTCCGGTCAGGGGCATGTACCTTGCTTGTGGGCGCATCTCCAGTGTGGGGCGTGCAGGAGGCGGCTGATCGATGTCTCTCTCTCATCGATGTTTCTGACTTTCTATTCCTCTCCCTTCCTCTCTGTAGAAAATCAATAAAATATAAAAAAAGAAAAAAAGAAATACAGCTGGGGCCCACATGTTATCTCTAGGATGGTGACATTCTGTGTCTGTGTAATTGCTCTGCCAGTTTGTTCAGCCACCTGCCTGTTTCCCCGTGACCTGTCCTGGCTCTCTGGCCTCTCTCAAAGGGAAGGTCTGGGTGGAAGGGACCCAGCAGCGGTATTCTATGTTTGGGGAACAGCACATTAAAGTATCCCAGGCTGGCAAGATGTTAACATTTTAAACGTTCCTTGATATTGTTCTACATTTAAAGAACTTTTGGTACTTTTATTTTAGGAGTATATTCTCTTTAAAAGTTATAAGTGTAATTCTACTTGTGGATGCAGATTTTAAAACATTAAATCAAAGCATGATTTTTTTTTCATTATGTTGGGTGATTAATTGTTTAGCTATTCCCTTTTTTTGAGACTGGATTAAATCTTTAGGGCTGCAGTACAATTCTGATGGAAACTACCTGGAGTCACTAAAGACTTTACAAATGTAGGGCTACGACTCCCACAAGACTCCCTCATGTCAGATACCAGGATCAGGGGGTCCAGCCTCCAGCTCTTAGGAACAACTGGCTACAAATTCCGGGGTCCCTATGCCCCTCACAGTTTTGATAGTTCACTAGAATGACTCACAGAGGTTAGGAAAATGCTGTGCCTAGGGTTTTGTTTTTTACATAAAAGATATGAATCAGGATCAGCCAAACGAAGAGACACATGGGGCACGGTTTGGGAGGGTCTCAAATGCTCGCCTGCTGTGTCCGCAGAATGCAGTGCTCTCTAACCACCTGGTGTATATCATCAACCAGAAAGCTCACTTGCAGGACGGTACGCAGAGTTTTTATGGGGTTTCATTACATGGCATGGCTGATTGAATCATTGGCTATGTCAGTGATGGAACTAAATCTCCAAGCCTTCTCCCATCCAAGGAGATAAGCTGATAGTTCATACTCCAAAGCCCCGATCCTCACATGGTTTTTCTGACATGAATGATCCGAGGGACCCACTGTGAATAACAAAGACATTCCTGTTACTCAGGAAATCCCATGGATTTAAAGGCTCTCTCTGAGGACCCGGGGAGAAGGCCAGCCACATTTTCTAGTATAGAATAGGAACTTGTTAGTAACTTTCGGTGATATTTATACCTTTAAGGTGGTAAAAATTGTGGTCTATGTTTCTTACATGTACTCTGACTGGGGATTGAGCCTATAACCTTGGCATATGTCTCTTTAACATGATGTATTTATTATTTTTTCTGGAAAACAAAAGCATGTATTATCTAGAAAGCAACCCCTTAGTTGATATGCAAATTCATAAACTATATAATACACTTCCAACAACGGTACCATATTGAAGTGTGATAATTAGAAGAATTATGAAGCAGGATTTTCTGATTCACAGCTATTTTAGACCAATTCCCTCCTGCCCTTCCGTGTGAAGGTGGTATCAACAATTCTTTCGTTTTCTGTTCAGAAACATCAGAGGATCATATACTCTGTGTCGTGCCTGTTTTGACTGCTGAGCATGCACGCTTTTGATGAAGTTCGAGTCATTAGTTTTAGGAAGCTTTCGATTAGCCAGACTGCTGTATTAACATTCTCACTGTAATTTTCAGCCTTTTATGCCAAACAAGGGCTGATGGAGCCGAGCACTTGTCTCGGTATCTCCCGCTTATCTGGATCCAAATCAAATTGAAATTCCAGATGAGAAAACAGGACTGTCCCGTCATCCTGTGTCGCCATGAGAGCACACAGTCTGTTCAGGGACACATTAACTTTCACCAGGGCTTCCTTTGTGTTCGCCATGCTATCGCTCTCCCATCTCCCATCAGTAGCAGGACTGGCTGTCTGTCCCTCTTTGCCTGGGACAGTCTCGTTTACTTCATTGTCTGAGACTAATACTTAAGGGCAGGCCCTGTCACCACCAAAAGTGTGTGCCTTGGGCAAAAATGATATGGTCACCCTATTCTTTGGTGGAGAGAGTTTAGTTGGTCTTTTGAAAGAGATTTTTCATTTATTCCATGAACAAATATTGTTTTAATGTATTTTTCTATTTATTTTTAAATATATTTTATTGATTTTTTTACAGAGAGGAAGGGAAAGGGATAGAGAGTTAGAAACATCGATGAGAGAGAGACATCAATCAGCCGCCTCCTGCACGGCCCTTACTGGGGATATGCCCGCAACCAGGATACATGCCCTTGACCGGAATCGAACCTGGGTCCCTTCAGTCCACAGGCCGACGCTCTATCCTCTGAGCCAAACTGGTTTCGGCTATTTTTCTATTTTTTAAAAAAGTAATCCATACATATCTTCTAAAATTTAAGCAATACAGAAAGATAAGAAGAAAGTGAAAGTATCTTAAGAGAATTTCTAAATTCTGAATTTCTCTCTTTTAAAAATAATCATAAAGTGTTTTGAATGTAACAGTATTATAAATGGTTTGCATATCAGTAGGTTGTTTTTTTTTTTTTTAGAAAAATAGAATCAAAGAGATGGGAAGGAAATTCCATATTTTTTTCTAGATTCAGAACTGTGTTTTCAAATGCAATTTTAGGCGGAAGACTAGGCTACAAAACAAGGAGCCAAGGATTTGCGGTGGTGGAATTGGAGCTGGGCTCCTGAGACCCCTTCTAGCCTCATCCTTGCTTCCTGGACTCACTAAAGACTTTACAAATGAGGGGCTAAGGCTCCCACAAGACTCCCTCACTTAGGGGTCCCTGCATTGGCAGAATGTTCTTTTGATTCCTCAGGACACAATTGGAAGACTGTTTTGCAGAGGGAGATTATGTGAAAGTATTTTTTCATGGTAAAGTCCCCTAAAATGATCAGGTTTTACTGTTAATATTAATGCTCTCCGGTGGAGGGAGATTAAATTACCTGAGTTCACACAGTTGGTGACAAAACCTGAGAGAGTAACCCAGTTCCCCTGCCTTCCACAGTGCTTTCCCAGCTTTCCCCTGTGCTTCCTTCCAATGCAGTGGTTCTCAACCTGTGGGTCGCGACCCCTTCGGGGATTGAACGACCCTTTCACAGGAGTCGCCTAAGACCATCGGAAAATGCAGATATTTACCTCAAGATGCGTAACAGTAGCAACATTTCATGGTTGGGGGTCACCACCACATGAGGGACTGTAAGCAAGGGTCAAGGCCTTAGGAAGGTTGAGAACCACTGTTCTAATGGCTTTCCTTTATCCACATTGATATTCATATAATCAATTCACTACTTAGTAGGGCATTTATTTTATTTTTACCTTATAATTACGCACTATTGCATTTTCCTGTTGTTTGAGATATCATTCTACTACTTACATTGTACATTTTAAGTCTGACTAGTGTAAGACCATTTTCATGTCGTTTGCATGGATTATAATAAAATGGGAAGATCTTACATAGGCAGTAGATTTATTTTGTATCCAAGATGCATTTATTGGGATGGTTCCCCACTTACCTCCACTCAGGTGCTTTGGCTTCTGGTTCCTTCTGAAGGAGCATCCTCTGGAAACCTTGCCTTCCCTCCCATTGGCTGATGGAGGACCATGGGACACCAACACACGCCAACTACCACTTGTGCCTGCCAAAGATGGCGGTGATCGCACAGCATCCTGGGCATTTCACAGCCCGGTAGTAAGAACTGGACTCTGTACCAGGAGCTGCTTCTTGTGCTTCATCTTCTCTTTTCTGGGGAGGGATGAAGGAGCCATGCTGACGTGGGGACGTCATTACCACCAGAAAGCTAGGCAGTAGATTTTTTAATAAAAATTTTATTTTTTATGTTCTAGCTAAATATTAATAGCAGATAAACGGGAGCCTAAAATGAATTGTATTTTATATTTCAATTTAATTAGATGTAAAATAGATGGGAAATGATTCAAGTGTTGATATATAGAGGAGATATGTACTATAATAATAAAATATCTCTTTTTTTATAATGCATTAAGGTCACTAAGTGCTTTCATATAATATCATTTGTGGATAATACTCTTACGCCTACATACACATATGTATATATATGTATGATTTATGTATCGTTATATACACTCACACGTCTGAGCTGTGATTTAGACATACTAAGTGACTTACATGAAAGGACAATGTTAATAAGTGGGAGAAGTACTAGTAACAGTCGAATCCTTTTTTTCTGACTTAAACCTAATCAGAGATATTGAATAGGCCATGCCAGTTCTGCAGGTTTATGCTATGTCCCATTCACAGAGACAATCATGTGAATGGTAAATCCAAAAATCAGGCAGTGCACAACCTCCTCAGCTGTACAGGACCCTGCCAGTACCCTTTCCAGTGCAGTCCACCTCCCTCTGTCAGATTGGAGTAGGCACATACACAATCAGCTGTAGCTGATGTGATCAGTGCTACTCACAGTGTAATCTAAGTATGGTAGAGCCCAGAGGAAGAAGGGATGAGATTCTTTAAGGGATTATAGAAATCAATGTAATGAAAGAATTGACCATGACCTGGGGGAGTTTAATATTTCTGTTATGTTAATTTTAGGAATTATAGAGACTGGATAATCTATTCAGAAATTAATTGAGAAAATTGAATTGCCCCAGCAGCCCTTAGGACTGCTGGCTTAGAATGGAGAGGGGCAGCTTTTCTCACCTCCATTCCTAAGTCTACCTGGATCGCTAACTATCTAGTTTTTATTTTTATTTTTTAAATGAGATACATTGTCTTCATTTTTTAAAAAAAATATATTTTATTGATTTTTTACAGAGAGGAAAAGAGAGAGATAGAAAGTCAGAAACATTGATGAGAGAGAGACATCGATCAGCCGCCTCCTGCATGCCCCACAGTGGAGATGTGCCCGCAAGCAAGGTACATGCCCCCAACCAGAATCGAACCTGGGACCTTTCAGTCTGCAAGCCAACGCTCTATCCACTGAGCCAAACCGGTCTTGGCTAGTTTTTATTTCTTAAAGTACCACTGTCATAACTGGGGTAACCCCGGTTTTCCGTCTGTGTGTGAGAGACAAACAACACCCGGTCCTTTGTTTGGTTCTGGAAATTGCTTTCGATGAGATCATGCTGATTACCATTCCCAGATTTCAAAGTAAATTTTTTTTGTTTATTCTCAGAGAACAGTATAAACTTTCCATAATCCAGGCACTTGCTAGAGATTTCAAAAATTTTAAAAAAATATGTTTTTATTGATTTTAGAGAGAGAAGAAGGGAGAAGGATAGAGAGAGATAGAAACATGAACCAGCTGCTTCCTGCATACCCCCTACTGGAGATGGAGCCTGCAACCTGGGCATGTGTCCTGACCGGGACTCAAACTGATGACCTCTTAGTTCATGGCTCAATATTCAACCACTGAGCCACACTGGCCAGGCTCAATGGTTTTTTTTTTTTTGTTTTTTTTTAAATCAATAGCTGGGTTGAGAGAAGTAACATTGAAGGAAGAACATTCATCTACATCAGCATTTCAGAAGTTGTGTTTGGCTAATGCTTATCCTGAGAGGTTTCTCTTGCTCAGAAATGGATTCTCTAGGAATATGTGAATACGGTTCCATAATAAACACTATAAACTAGCCTGTGAGATGAGCATCAGTCTGTGGTATGTTTTTATTGCTAAACGAATCTGAATGAATCATGACCTTGAAGGGCAGGAACAAAGAGGCTGAAGAGCGTTTAGAAATGAGACTGGAATGGTAAGCAGGGAGCATTAGGGAGGTCCCTATAAATCACTGACGGGGAACCACTGGAGTATTGAGCAGGGTTACATTGTCGCTTAGGGTGTTCATTCTGGCTGTGGAGGTGGAGAACAAGATGGAGGAGATGTGGCTGCACTCAGAGGGACTGGAGAGGGGATGGCTGCAGTAGTTCCTCAGGAGGGAGGTTGGCTGGACCAGGAGCAAAAAAAGGGGGAATGGAAACAGCAAAGAGAAGCATTCAAGTTGTGGTTAGAAAGCAGAACTGCTAGGTTGAGTGGATGTTGTTGGTGGAGAGGGAGGGAAGAGAGAGAAAGAAGTTACAGTTAAAAATGACTCCAGGTTTCCTGTCTTTATGTGTATATCAAATGTTGACTGATAAGTACATTGGCCACGTACCCTTCTAGGCACTGAGGATGCAACGATGACTAAGATAAGAGGTGCCTGATTTTCTTACATTCTGATGGAGGAGACAGACAGTAATTAAGTAAGCTAATATACCGATTTTTATTACCTGGACCCTGCTTTATATCACCCAAACAATGGAAGAGGTGGGAACAGAAGTCAAGGAGATCAGGGAGAATGTGTATGGTGGGTTACTACAAAAATGATCAGTAAATCTTTAGGGTACAGAAAGTTACAAATCACACATGTGTGTGGCTTATAAAGAGTTTCCAGTACTGACTGGAAGAGGCGAGGGAGGCAATTGAAGTGATTGTGATGTTAATCCCTGTGAGAAAGACAAAGGGCATGTAGGTAGCTGAGGCCTAGTCCTGAAATGAGCACACAGGAGTGGCTGCAGACTTTGGGTGAATAAGAGGTGTTTATGTTCAGATGTGTTGATTTTTGTTATGCGATGGATCATCCAGGTGGGGAAGGCTAGTTGGAGATACGAGTCCAAGTTTGTGGTTTCCACACACATTCCCAAATAGGTGTGTGGGGAGTGAAACACACAATTACTGTGTTTCAGGCCTTCGGGAGGTCCCAGCAAACTTCAGACTTTATTGGGTAACTCTTTAATGGGCAGTAATTCTAAAACCAGAAAGAAGTCTCAACTCTAGGTTCACAAGCTATTTATTTGTTCTCCCTACTTTGTTTTTGTCAAATTAGCTCTTTTATGATATATATAGCTTACTAATAATTTCCTGCTATTTCAAAGAAATTAAGGTCATAATGAAGGGTATGGGGCTATTGCTTCATATTATCTCACTTAGTCCACTGATGGTTTTTAGCTCCTAGAAACCCTCCCACCCCCCCAAGACATAAAATCTTTATGTGCCTCTGTGTTCTTACAAATAGACCCGAGAATGCCTGGAAGGCTCTAGTGCCAGAGAGAGGTGTTGGGAGATTATTAATTGCCTTATGCATTTAAATTCATTGGAAAGCAGAGCTAAATTTAGCCTAGTTCATTACTTCAAACAGTTTGCTTTTATGTCAGGGGATATAAAATTCTTTCTGCCATTGCACTGTTGTCATGGGAGATTTGTTTTGCAATTGAATGCGGTGTGATATATTTATATATCTTTCTATATAAAAATGGTGAAAATTTTTCCTATCTTTTGCTATGTATTATTTGTTAAAATGAAGATAGAAACTTAACATTTAAAATTACCAGACTGTGACCATTTCCAAGGACAGATGGATAGATTTTTGCTTATATCATGGCCTTATTTTGTGGTTGTACCTTAGTATTAAAGTCATTTTTTACTGGTTATTTATCATGAAATAAGAGAACGCTTTTTTTTTTTGAATAAGAGGAGAATGCATTTTATGTCAGTATACCTCCAATTTCTGCTATATTTATGCATTATCTTTAATATGACTTAAAATCAAGGATCTGTACAGTGGTAGGATTGAAATGAGGTCTTGAAGACTGAGCTTGTAAAGCAGGGGTGGTTTATACCTTGGTGTCTCTGTAGATCCCCATAAACCTTTCATCCTTTACTAAAGTAGGGGTGGGGAGCATCTGGCTCTTGGGCCATATAATGCCCTTAAAATCACCTGGTCTGGCCCTGCTGGCATTAGGGCTGAGTTCATTAGATGTTTGACCAACTATAGCAGGCTAATGTTTAAGCTGATAATTTTGAATGGCCCGAGAATGATGTCATAAATATCCAAATGGCCCTGACAGGAAAAAGGTTCCCCATCCCTGGCTAGAGCATGGGAACCACAGAATCCTTTCTATTTCATTTGCAACGCTAGTTCTGGTTAATCAGTGCATGCATTTTATTATTTTTTATTTTTTATTATTTAAATAATATATTTTATTGATTTTTCTCAGAGAGGAAAGGGATAGAAAGCCAGAAACATCGATGCTAGAGAGACATCGATCAGCCGCCTCCTGTACGCCCCCTACTGAGGATGTGCCTGCAACCAATGTACATGCCCTTGACCGGAATCGAACCTGGGACCTTTCTGTCCCCAGGCTGATGCTCTATTCACTGAGCCAAACCGGTCTCGGCCAGTGCATGCATTTTAAACGACTGATTAATTTACAAACTACGTTGTACTACCATGGGAATGCTAACATCCTAGTTGACAACCTGGGGTCCTTGTCCCATGTCCCTCTTCCGCCTTTCAACACTCCTCCCACCGGTTGTTATGTATTTATTTTTGTAGTTGAAATGTAATTGGCACATCACATTGCATTAGTACTCTCATCCGTTTTAAGGTTCTTTTTCATATTGTTTTTATAGAGCGCGGTGTAGTCTCCTGTGCCCCTAAGCTCAGAATGTGGGAACGAGAGAGCAGAGGTGGGTGGGTGCTATTCTCACTGTCTCCAGGGACGAGAACTGATGCAGAGTGCAGCTGGCACAGCGCAGTGAGCTGGATGGTGCCAGGTCATAGAGGCCAGGTGGCACCTCCTCCTGGAGGAGCGCCATCCTCTGCCTACAGCAGGCTGAGCGGCTCAGAGCCCCGTCCTAGGAAGCTTCTTGGATAGTAGCCCTGTTCACCTTTGTCCCTCGTTAGAAAGATGGTCTCTTTGAGCACTGGGAGGGTGGGGGTGAGAGTGTCAGCAACATAGGCATCATGAGACAAAAGTAAATCTGTAGAAATGGACTGAAGAGTCCCATCCCATTAAAAATTTACATGGATTCGCGTTCATTGGTTATGCTTATCTGCATGCATACAAGTCCTTTGGTTGATCTCTTGTCTACCCCACCTCTTCTTAATCTTCCTGCTGTAATTTGCCAGTCTGTTTGAAGCTTTACTGCCTCTGTATCTATCCTTTTGTTCATCAGTTTATAATGTTCTTTATTATCCACAAATGAGTGAAGCATAACCAATGAACACAAGACACTGGGGGGTTGGGGTATGCCTGGGAGGGGGGAGGGGCAATGGGGAGATATGTATACATGTAACACATTAATAAAAAAATGAAATAAAATGTGATGATCACAAAAAATACAACACAATAAAGATAAATAAAAGCAAAAAAGAAATAAAAAAATTTACATGGATTCGAATTTTATTTACTCCTAAAATAAATCATGCTTTCAAAGGTTGTAAACAGCAAGATAATTTAGGCACTTTGCACCCTGCATTCCAGATTCAAGGGGAGTTTGTGTTATTTTTTTCTGAGTCATTCCTGTCAATTCCAGCGTCCCTAAGTTTTTACAATAATGGACCACGTTTTAGGGGATATTTTCACAGAGGTTTCTGTTGGCTTTCCTGTTTCACAGAGGACCATAGAGAGCTACGTGGATAAACGCATGGGTACAACATACGGCCCTCCCGCAGGAAAGAAGATGACTGTTTTTATCGACGATGTGAATATGCCGGTTATCAATGAGTGGGGAGACCAGGTATGTCGAGTCTTATTGTGCACTTTGTTTAATTCAACAGTGACTTATTCTTTGATAAATCAATATTTTTCCGATTTTCCAACATATAATTCCTGACTTCCCACTAAGTCCATTGATTTGAAGCACTCACGAAGTTAGGTTCCATTTTAAAGGAGTGACATTTTAATTCTGAGCGTTGTCTTTCCCAGGTTACTAATGAGATAGTACGACAGCTGGTGGAGCAGAGTGGTTTTTACAATCTGGAGAAGCCTGGGGAATTTTCCAGCATTGTGGACATTCAGCTTTTGGCAGCCATGATCCACCCTGGCGGTGGACGCAATGATATACCCCAAAGACTCAAGAGGCAGTTCTCCATCTTTAACTGCACGCTGCCCTCGGATGCTTCCATGGACAAGATCTTTGGTAAGACGAGCGTTGATGGGAAGAGCAATTCCTTGTGTCCCAATGAGAAATATATTCCCAGAGGTCAACACAGGAGCACACGGTCAATCCCAAGTAGTGTATTTTGTTTATATAAGGACTTACATAATGAGATCATTTCCTCTTGGACACACATATTTGAAGTGGAGATTGATACCGTAATCATGCCAAGAGTTTATATAGCTGGTACTTCAACCAACCCATATAATGATTCCGGCCAAAGAGATAATTTTGCACCGAAATTAATCATAGTCTCATCTTCAGAATAATTTATAGAGCAATAAATCATTGATTGATTACATATGTAATATTTCAGCAATAATTTTATTGAAGAAACCCAAGCCCAATAGATAATCATAATTATTTAACCGAGTAATAAAAATGATTTATAACCAATTTTGGAATTATTCTTTGCAGAAAAAGAGTGCAAGTTATGTCATTTGTCTTAAGTATTCATTTAGTATTTCTGAACCTGATACTGAGAAGAAACTCCTTAGGATTTTCCTAATTAATTTCTAGCAGAGCAAAATGTCAGCCTAGCACCCTAGGCAGCAACTGCCTTCAATTACCGCGGCGGGCAAAAGTTTGGAAACCAAATGACATGTGAATTATCTAGACTTGGGAAAAGTAAAATGGAGCAGCAAGTATGACTTTTACCATTTATACTTATCTTTTTGGGGGGCTGTGACCTGGAAAGTTTATATATAAAGTGAATTAAAATACTTTATAATGCATGAAAGTGCAATAAAAGAACGGAAAAATCTTAGAGCAGCTATGAAATCTTCCTCTTTCTTATCTCTTTTATAAGGCACCTTTATATATTTATCACTTACCCATTTAATAATACTGAATTATTTCAGCTAGAGTTGCAGTAGTATTTCTTAATCAATTTTTCCGTATTTGAGGGCTAACGTACTTGAACTTGTATCTACTTTTTTAGGTGTTCGAGATAAGAGAGCATACTGCAGATTTCCTTAATTTGTAGTTGTATATTAAAATGTGTAATTATATTTGTGCAAAGTCTGCATTATAATGTGTTTCATTTTAATTTAGTTGATTTGAACTGTCACTCAAAACGTTAAGCATCTTTTCCCCTTTCAGGTGTCATTGGGACAGGCCACTACTGTATCCAAAGGGGTTTCTCAGAAGAGGTGAGAGACTCAGTGACAAAATTGGTTCCCCTGACACGTCGACTGTGGCAGATGACCAAGGTGAAAATGCTCCCGACCCCTGCAAAATTCCATTACGTGTTTAATCTTCGAGATCTTTCCAGGATCTGGCAGGGAATGCTGAACACCACCTCAGACGTTATCAAGGAACCAGATGTAAGTAATACAGAAGAAAGACATGACATTGGTAGGCACCATACCCCCTTGATTTTCTTAGTAATGTAATCTTTAGTGGAATTATGACAATATTTTTAGATGTTTTAGAATGGACAATTTTTCTTTGCTGTTTTTAAATTAGCACAAATAAAGAAACAGTGTCAGAAAATTTTACTTAAGAATGCTAATTAAGTTAGGTTTATGTTTAAGGAAATGGTATAGATAGTTATTTTCTATTAATAGAGTAAAAGGAACAATTGATTTTCTTTTCTCATCATATAGTATTTTTTATATAAAATAATGGAACAGATTACTGTTGATTTTATTGTATAAGAGTCTTCATATTTTAAACGTGGCATTTTAACTTAAAAAGTAATTATCTTTATAAATAATCAAAATTGAAAAAAGAAAGCATTTGTTGTTATTCCTTCATGATCTTTCCTTTCCATATAACTGAATGCACTGAAAGAATTATGTATTGCTAACATTGAAAAGAGGCAGAATAGAAGAAAGTTCATTGGACAGAAAAATGAGCATTTGTACATCCACTGGAATATAATAGTTTCTAGAATTATAGAATTTCCTTTGAATAAGGAACCAAAGCATGGCCTGTATGCTCAGGCAAATGTGACCTTGGCCTTTCTTTCAGCCTTTTATGGAATCAAGAGGCCGTTAAGCAAATGGGTTTTAGGGTACAAAAATACAGAAACAGTTGAGATATCAACTGAACGGTCACCAGGCACAGTGTGTTGACTATTTAGAGAAACAACATTACCCAGATGCCCACAAAGCAGGGATCTGCACTGGTTGACTCCAAGACAAGATATTTTGGTGAAAACTTACTCTCCTTGTTATAGAGAAGCAAGAGCCATTTTAATAGCAATGAACATTTTAACTTAATTTTTTCTTCAAAGTAATTGACAGATTAATGGCATGATGGAATGGAGTTCTCCAGTATTTCTTTTTGAGTAGCCACTTTTGATGTTTATTTTAAATCAGTATAAATAGTTTTAGCAATTGGTTTTTATCATGAGCTTTTATTTTAACTGAATCATTGAATATATCTTACTGCACTCCTTTTATATTTTGACAACTAAATGGCATTCTTTCATTAGAAATATAATGGCTTAAAAACCCTTCCAACTTGCAAAATGTTGCCAAGTTAAGACATTCCCACCAGTCTTTCATGTCATTGAGCTTAGGCAAACATCTGTCTGCTTGCTATAGGGACAGGTGTACTGGGCCACTATTTCCTCAACTTCCAGCTAACTATTGGCCCTGAATTATCTAGCCTAGGTGATTGCCATTTTTTTCTTTTTTTGCCTCAAATTATCATCGGATGGTGTATGTAAATATACCTTTCTAATACCTCAATTGTATAAGTGAGAGTTATGTATACATTGCATTTTATTTTATGGTCTGGCCACATGACTAATACAGACTAATTTATCATAAACATAAGACTTATACGTGGAATATTAGTTTGTTGGTTGATCAGAGTAATTTTAGTATTTTGTCTAGAGATGTTTTTTAAATCATATTTTAAAAACATATTTTATTGATTTTTCACAGAGAGGAAGGGAAAGGGACAGAAAGCCAGATGAGAGAGACATCGATCAGCTGTTTCCTGCCCGCCCCCTACTGGGGATGTGCCCACAACAATGTACATGCTCTTGACTGGAATCGAACCTGGGACCCTTCAGTCCCCAGGCCGATGCTCTATCCATGAGCCAAACCAGCCTTGGCTAGAGATGTTTTTATTTTAAATTTAAAGAATGAAAATGAATAGAACCTACTTTCTGTTTAATATCCTTGAATGACACAGATTTGAAATGAAGTATATCTTAGCCCTTTTCAAAATGTAGCACCTTAAATCAGTAAGGATGATACTCTACACTATCTCAACCTTGAATTCCCATCTCTGGCATAATGGCAGCCAGTAGCACATTTTCATTGTGCTTTCTACAGGAACTGTTAAGACTCTGGAAGCACGAGTGTAAACGTGTGATAGCCGATCGTTTCACGGTGTCGGACGATGTGACCTGGTTTGATAAGGCTTTAGTAAGTTTGGTGGAGGAGGCGTTTGGTGAAGAGAAAAAACTCTCGGTGGATTGCGGAATCGATGCCTATTTTGTGGATTTCTTGAGGGATGCACCCGAACCAACAGGTAAACCATTGAAGCAGAGTTTGAAATTCCCCAAAGGGATATCTGAAGATAGATGGTTCAGTTTAGGGGTGCTGAATGTTTGTCCAGTAAAACTTTACTGAGACAAGCCTGGGACCATGCTAAGCGTGCAACACATAGAGAATGATTAAATACATGCGTACTCCTGGAGTTCAGAGTTTAACTACTTTGTGTGCACACGAGTCTTGGATATTAAGGTAGAGTTGGGAAATAGGATAGGACAGAAGAGAGCACTTGGGACTTACAGCTGTCACACAGATGTAGATGTGAGGAGGTGACTTATCACACATTAGCCGGGCAAGTCTCTGAACCTGACTGAACCTCCTTCTCCTCATTTATAAAAATAGAAATAGTCATAGAGGCATCCTGGAGCACTGTGGGGAATAAATGAAATGCTGTCTTCAGAAGGGCTTGGGCCCTCTGTGGCTCATAGTCACTGCTGAAGGAAAGGCAGCAAAAATGATGATGACGATTATTTGGGTCACCCTGAGTGTTCACAGTAAAAAGAAGAACCTCAAACTATCTGAGAGGGCCATGGCATATAATTAGAAAGAGATGGGTGACGTGGAGGCAAGCTTCTGTGGCTTTGGTTCCATGAAAAATTGAGACACACTTTACTTTTCTTATGAAAGGAAGTAGGCTCCAATTATTTTTTTCCCCTTAAAAATAACTGAGCTGAAGTAGAATATTTTTTCTTCCTTTTTATTGAATGACCTCTTCTGAACTGAGGATGAATTTTAAGTTAATTTGCAAATTTAAAAAGGCATGTTTAAACACATGCTATGCATATCTTTTAAATGATTGAAAACGACAAGGCAGCCCCTTTCTAGATTTTAATAAGGATGCATGTGATCCCAGTTTGAAAAGTGTAAAAGCAGGTTGACTGCTGGCTGTGCAGTTGGAAGGAACCTTCTACAGAAAGACGCTGATGCATTTTATTTTAAATCAGATCACACAAATACAAAAATGCCGTAACGGTAAGAGCATTTGCTAGGTAATTCGAATTTATGTATCTTATTTCCTTGAATTCAGAAAGATACATATTTAGATGATGATTTTCAAGGAGCAAAGCACAAATGCATTTTAGGGGGTGGCAAACACCTAATCTTTTGTGACCTCAAAGCACTTTGTTCCTCGAAGCTTGAGTTGAACATGGATGAAACGGTGACATGGCTATTGAAATGGAAGAGCTTTGCAAATAGGCCATGCTAATGATTATGTTAAAAAAGTTTTCTTTCCTTGTCATAAAAAGGTTAATGCAAAATTATATTAGGACAGGGTCAATTGAAAACAATTAGTATCAGATTTGGAGGATCCACTCACTTTTTTAGTACCCAGTGAATTTCTAAGTTATTAGAAATAATGATAACTTTTTTTCCTGTTACTGTTACTTGATAGTGAACTTATATGTGCTCAGTTTAGCTTTTTCTTGGGTATTATGCTTTATAGTCAAAGTTGGAAAAGTGTTAGGCTTGTATATATTTCTAATTAAAAATATATTGATTTTAATATTTTCCCAGGGAAATAATTTGGTATGTTTATTTATTTAGGAAATCATTATTCATTTTTTCTCAACCTACTGATTCCTTTTCCCCAAATATACTTCTATCCTTACCACTAACCTGAAATTTCTGAATTATAAAAATTGCCTGAGCCGATGCAATGACCTTTTTATTCTTATTAAAAATAATTTAAGCCTTAGCCTCTGTTACTGATTTTGACATTAAATTATTACTTTATTTGATCTTTATTTGGATGATTAGGTGACAATGTTCAACTATGGATACAAGTTAAATTCAGTATTTATAAAATTATGTGAAGTTGTCCCTTTCTGGTCAAGAAAGAGCAATGGCTGTAGAGGATCACAATAATTCTCATCCTTTTAGTATTTTTTGCTTTCTTTTATAAAAATACATAATATGACATTTGGATGAAAATCCGTGTTATATAGTGTTAAATCAGGGAATTATAAGTATACTAATTTACATTGAAGGAAGTACTGAAGCCCAGTGAGTTGAAGACATTTAATTGATTCTTCTTCCCCAATCCCAGGAGAAACATCTGAAGAGGCTGATACTGAGATGCCCAAAGTTTATGAGCCAGTTGAGTCTTTTGATCATCTAAAGGAGCGTTTGAATATGTTCCTGCAGCTCTATAATGAGAGTGTCCGTGGTGCTGGCATGGATTTGGTGTTCTTTGAGGATGCGATGGTCCACTTAGTCAAGGTCAGTGGCCACACCCCTCAGTGCCTCCCCAAAGTGTCAGACCGTTGGTTTCACACCAGAATTTCCCCCTCCTCTTTCATTTTCATCTCCTAGGAGAATTTTTAGTTTAAAAATAAACTCAGTGCTACATTCCAATTTAATTTCTAAACTGAATGTAATATATCACACATCTAGGCTTAAAATCAGAGCATGTGTACCTCAAATGTGTGATGTGATAATTTTATTCACTGTTGCTGCTGTATAGCTTCCAGCTCAATATTTTCACTACATAGAATCGATGTGGTTGACATCTGAGTTCAAAGCACAAGCAAAAATTCTGATTACCTTTTGCATCATGCAAAAGATAGCTATAAAAAATAGTGCAAAACTTTTGAAGACATTATGTTAAGCAAAATAAGCCAGTCACAAAAAGATAGTTACTGAATGATTCCAATTAAATGAGATACCTAGGGTAATCAACTTCATAGGGACAAAAAGAAGAAAAGTGGATGTCAGGGACTGGGTGGAAAAGAGAATTGGGTGTTTCATGGTATAACTTCATTTTGGAAGATAAAAATGGTTTTGAGTACATTCAACCATGTAATGAATGCACTTACTGCCATTAAACTATACCCTTAAAAATGGTTAAGGTAAGTTTTATGTTAGATGTATTTCAACCCAGTTAGAAATAATAATTTAAAGATGTGGCATAAATAGTTAACTTCCAGTTGGATGAAAATTCTTTTGGAATGAAATCAACAAAGAAAAGAGTTTCCTTTCTACTTTGCTATGTTAGTCATTGAAGTATCCATTCATAGGACAGTTGATCCTCTAAGGTTGAAAATGAAATATATTATTCACTTGATAATTTATATGACCTATGAAGACAATGACATTTAAAATTATTTGCTGATATGCTCATGTCATTTACATTAATTACTGTTTTAGACTATGTTCTTTTAGTTAGAAAGAAGACAACTAAAGGCTTTCTTCCATTACTTAGATTTAAACATGAGATATGATCTCATAATTATAAACTGTCCCCTCTAATTATCACTGAATCTTAGAAATGGAGAGGATGGTAGGGATTATCTTGTAACCCTTCCCCTGAAAATGGAAGAGTGGGAGAAAGGAATTTCTGCAAGGCTGGAATAAGTCTGGGAGAGGGAGGAAGACAGAAAGTTTGTTCTGGATCTCCCCAGCTTGAGGCATATAGTTTGAAAACTCTAAATTCTCCAGAACTTGAGACATTTATACTGGATTATGTATGCAAATGTTCTTTAAAAGTGAAATAGAAATAAAACTTTGAAATTAGCTCCTAATTAATAGTTGAGTAAGAGTTATGTGTTTCAGGAAGCATAGATAGTTTGCCAGATTAATGATTAAAAGGAAGAAGAAACAAAAGAAAAAACATTTTGTGAATATATAATATCAAGACCACTTCATGACTAAGTACCTACTGGAGACAAAATCTGATTGGCCTGGATTTCATAATTGCTCAAATTGAAGATGTGGTTATTTATGTTAGACTCATGTTTGAGGAAGTTCCCCAGAAATGCCTCTTTTCCCATGTTTCACAGCATAGATGATGACTGGTGAGCATTTCTTCATTTTGGGCATGACATTCAAGACCTGGGTGGATCAGCACAGGTTTCCTCGACTGTGTTTTTCCTCACTCTCAGAGCCGTTAGTGTGTCTGTTCTGGAATTGGCTAAAGATTCATGACTGGATTTTGAGCTTAAAGACTACAATTTTCACTGTCTTCTAGAATGACCATCTCTTCTACACTCTTGTTTTCTGTAAAATATACATCCAAAATTCTGTGTCATACTGATGAGAGTCTTGAAATATGTGACCTAGTTATAAGACATGTTAGAAACCAAGAGACAGAATTTAAGATAAAATTTCAACAAAACAGGAAATGATATGAGACCAAGCATATTCCTTCCTTCCTTCCCTCCTTCCTTCCATCCTTCCTTTCTTCCTCCCTCCCTCCCTCCCTCCCTCCCCCCC